>OX940974.1:30747575-30916320 GCA_954871275.1 Leptopterna dolabrata | reverse complement strand
CCATAAAACCATTTCGTTGTACCATGAAATTTACTTATATCCAATATGGCTTTGAATTCGATTTCGAGGTGTCGTGAATTAAGAATGAAAACTAAAAGGAATCGTAACAAAAATTCAAAGATTTATTATATCAAACATATTTACATGCGTATCAAATCGACATATTAACTGTATTCAGGTACATCAGCTTCAGTCTTTACTACTAATGTAATGACAAACACACGCATGTTGCACAAAAATGGACCGCGCTCTTCCATTTGACTTTTATTGCACAAATGCTCTAAACACGTACAACTTTTTTTTTTTAAATCCCACATTAAATGTAAAGGGAGAAAACTTTTTGTTACAAGAACATTACCAAACTGAAGTTATAATTTTATAAAACATTTGTCGAATTAGTGCTTCAACTGAACATTTCAGCAATTGGATCATAACATTAAAAACTGGTGGACAAAGAAACTACTGGAAGAATTCGCTACAATGCTTCTAACGGAACTGAAACCTGCAGCAGAATGCATCTGAAGCATAAACAGAAGTTCGAGTATTAGGTATAAGGCCAAAAAATTACCCTAGTCAGAATCAAAACGTAAATAATACAAAGAAAAAATCTGTTGTTATATAAAAGTATTAGACAGGTTCGTTTTTTGTAACGGTGAAATTGAAAGGTCTGAACCCTTCTCGGAACTTAATCAAAGCTCTAGAAACAGTATCTTCGTCTTCAATACAATTTTTCCAGAACTCCCGTTCCGGGACACCAAGAGCACGTGACAAGGCAATCCTGAAACAAGAAATTACCGTTGATTTGGGCGTATAATGAACTAGAGTATCTAAATTAGTTGTTGTTAGTATGAGGGGCCTGAAAAAAGTTTCCAGGGCTGGTTCTTTAAATGAATGAATGAGAAAGTCAACACTTGATCATTTTGTCACTTCAATAAAAAACAACACATCTTTCGTCATAGCGCTTAGGAGCATCAATAGTGGTGGCATCAGAGAAACACAGCTGAGCACAAATCTGCTGATGAAAGGTGAGCTCTCGATGGACAACCCCGTTCCACAAAACAGACACAAGAAGTGCGTCACCATTGGGACCCCCCCCCCCCCCCCCCAGATAAATAACAACATTTCACTCGTTTTTCAGCAAAATACTCATTTTGTTCAATGCAACTTTTTGAACCAGAAATACAGTTCAGTAGCTGAGGACGAGAACGAAGCACACAGCAGAGCCAACTTCAAGGTCAACACTATGCAGCCTCCCAGAAGCAAGCATACCAACAAACAGCTCTGGGGCAGGAGACACCTGCAGAAAAGGTTTGCATGACTGTTGTTGTTCTGCAACCTTCATGCGGCACTTTTGGTTGAGGAACTCTCATCTCGTTCCGTGCCACTGCCCTCAATGCATGGGAAGTAAAACCCTACATAGGCAGCAAACTCTTCTTCCAAACCAGAAAACCCCGCAACAGCCCACCTTGCCAGATGTTGCAGGTAGGCGCTTTTGTAACAATCACGACAGCCCATCGGAGCCTCTCAATTTCAATCTTCAGGCCAGGATAGCCTCCTGGACAAGCAGCTCATTGTGGAACCTTACGCCTAAGGACTGGATAGCGGAGCTTGTAGGCGAGGGATACCTCCCCCCCCCACCACTAAAAGCCTGTACTCCGTGAGCAGCATTTCCTCAGAAACATACATAGACCGCTTGCAATCCACAATAGGCACCTATATACTTATACCCCAACGCCCAACAGCCTCACCAGGTGGAATGAACCCGTTCCCCTGAGATCACACAAGTTGATAGCTCGAGCTTGGTTAGTAGGGTGATCGCCATGACGCATCCAGGTCTGACCCATGCAGCTGTTAGGCAAACCCCTCTCCACTCAAAGGGACGAGGCAATGAGCAGCCAGAAGCAAAAAGATCAGTTCGGATTCTGATCCTCCCATTGGAGGACCAAACGACCGTCCGTGACACTGGCAGGGCAGTTGAACAAAAAGCCCCAGCTTGAAATGGTAACTAGCTACTTTGCTTGGTATACAGGGTGGCTCCCTCAATGTGACCCCCCCCCCCCCCCAAACTGGACCTAGAAAAAGTTGTATAATGTACCACCTTATTTTTTTGTTTGCGCACATGCAAACAAGCTTTTGTTTTTTCGAAAAGGAACCCCCTTTTTTCCCTGCAGATTCGGATTCTACACAAAACTGCGTGAAAACATGACACTTTTTTGACTGGCAGAAACATGTACAATTTTGGTTTGTACACAAAAACATTATCACAAGGTGGTATCTGTTCTTCAACCATGGCATAGTTCACAAGCACAAAAAAGATGAAAAATGAAGAAGTTGCTGAAGAGCTAACTGGGATGACAAACTCGCCGAAACTGAAAAAGAAAATAATCCATAAACTAGGAACGTGAAGATCCTTCTGATAAAACATGACGGAAAAAACATTAAAAACCTAAGACACACAACATGAACCTGTGTGTGTGCGTGCGCGCGCTAATATGAACTGCTGAAAGTGTCCACTATCCAGGGGTGTTGCGTCCATAAGGCCACTTGGGCCACTGCCCCGGCATCCAGAAACACAAAAAACTCCAAAAAAATGCCAACCATTTGTTCAGTTGGCATTCGAATTTCCCTCCGTATACTGTACCTAGCATTTTTCACGAAGTTCAACAGCGACTCGACAGAGTTCTCTCTCTTTGTCCCAACCTATGTCTGGCATGGCTGCGGCCAAGGCAAGTAACTGGGAAGAAGAAGAAGAAGACAGAGTTCTCTGGCTATGGATATTCGAGCATTTTATCGGAATATAGCTACACTAATCGATGTCTTGCAATCGAAATCGAAACCTACGCTTCTGAACCTGGCAGGTCCGGTGACCTGGTGTAGCCATGGCAACGGAGAAAAGTGGCCCGTCCGCGCAAGCTCAGTCGCCCATTTTGGGCCCGGGCCAACATTTCCATCCAAAAATCGTTTGTGTTCACAATCGATTGGATTCTTTCAATTCATGTTGTTATCTCGATACGAGATGCTTGTCCTTCTATCTTTCCTCCCCTAAAAATTCTTCCTATGTCGAGTTTTCAATTTTCTGCTTACGTTTCGAATTTTGTATGTTCCCATTTGAGTTCCCAGGACAGATTTGGATTTGCGATAATTAAGTGCGTTGTGTCCTGTCTGTGGTCTTGTGGATTGATCGACGTCAAGATACACAGATAAGTACCTGGCTTCTAGTTCTGATTCTCCATCCAAGTAGGTACTGACCGGCGGGTCATTACTTCGTTGTATTTTAGTCTATTTCGTTGTTGTTTAGTTTATTTGCTTCTGTATTTTTGTACCACATGAATTCGGTGGCTTACAGTCGAAATTTTCGTTGTTTTCCTACGAGGATAGAGTGATGATTAAAAGTTTAGGAAGAGATAGGCCTTTGCTGAGTATTAGTCCGTACGAAGCTATAGAACTTTTAGCTTCTGGTAATCCCGGGTACTGGTCAGAACTATTGTGAACACAGTGCTCACATTCTGACTTGCTAAGAGCTGCGGTTGATTAAAATCCACCCATTTCTCATAAGAAGACTCCACTGTTGGAAAACATTTACAGGTATTCTGTAGAAAAAGCTGTTAATTTGTGTTCCGGTTTGGTGGCCCACCATTTTCAGAGCCCACGCACCGCTACTGCCACTATCTTCCACCACTGCTGGTCTGAAACCGGATTGAGAAAGGACAGAGTAGAAAATTAATACTTCTAGTTGAAGTCTCAAAAACAACTGGTTTCCCAAATAAGTCCAGAATAGTGCGGGAAGCCCAAACCACTTTTCACCAAACCCAGATAAATGAAATGTTGGAAACTGAAAGTAGGCTATATCCGAGTTCGTGATTGAGAAACTTTCTTCACCACGCGATTCAGCGTTGAAAAATACTGCAAAATCATGTGCTATGCAGGGGTTCAGGGAAACAATGTTCTTGTGCATAAATCAAAATTGTTCATGCAATGCGCATGTTCCTAGTAGCTGAAAATTCGAACGGTCACCACTCCACTGCAATGAATCCGAATCTGCAATTAAAAAACAGGGATTTCTATTTGAAAAAACTTGTTCTTGTGCAATGCCCAAAGCTAAGCGCATGCGCCCAATAATACGATACTTGAATCCTACACAAAAATGAAGCAAAGTCCGTGTCACATGGGTTTATTATTCTAATGGACATAACTACGGAAATGTTGGCTGTTCATTTTTGTTTCTTATATTTATGTGAAATAACTGAAACAGCTATTTCTGATCAACAATTTTGGCCTCCAAAACACGAATTAGGTAGGTACGCTCCTTTTGGTTTATTATTCTGTGAATAATACACCTATGTTGCCTGTTGCCTATATACCTGTTTTGCTCAGCAAAAAATTTTTATAACATCCCTTCAAACTTTTTTCTTTTCCGTTTCAAGGTGCGTAGATTCCAAAAATGCAATGTCCGTCCGCCGTCCACCGTCCGCCGTATCACGTGTACCGGCATCATTTTCGGTCTAAAAAATTCGTTCTTTCGCACACATGCTCCATTTGGGCCCTAGTTGTGTCCCGAAACTTTTCAGCCCGATCGGAATATACCCAGGGATGTTATGAGTGAAAATGTATGTAAAAATAGGTACTTTTTGCGTTTTAGCAACATGTTAGTAACATGAGCTTCTGATATATCATTTTCCATGTTTTTGGGGACGAGAAGACCGAATATGAAGTCGATTTTGACCAAAGAGTGGATAATTGATTTCTACCAAATGTTCAGCTCCCAAAATTGATTTTTTATGAGTGAAAAACCTGGGAAATTGTCTGAAATCACTATCAGTTTGTATAATAACACTGGAAAAAGTGTCAACACGTGAATCAGGACGATTAAATGGCACTACCAATGATCAAAGATACCTAGTTATTAGAAAAAAAAAAGAGGAGCGTACCTAATTTGTGCTTTAGAGGCCAAAATTAATGGAAACCATCAGAAATAGCTATTTCGATTATCACGCATAAAAGAAACAATAAATGAACAGCCAACATTTCTGTAGGTATGCCCAGGAGAATAATAAACCCATGTGACAAGGACTTTGCAGCGTTTTTTGGTTTATTATTCGGTGAATAATACACCTATGTACTCGCTCAGCAAATATTTTTATAACACCCCCTCATACTTTTTTCTTTTCCGTTTCAAGGTGCGTAGATTCCAAAAATGCAATGTCCGTCCGCCGTACGCCGTCCGCCGTATCACGTCTACAGGCTTCATTTTCGGTCTAAAAAATTCGTTCTTTCGCACACATGCTCCATTTGGGCCCTAGTTGTGTCCCGAAACATTTCAGCCCGATCTGAACATACCCAGGGGTGTTATGAGTGAAAATGTATGTAAAAATAGGTACTTTTTGCGTTTTAGTAACATGTTAGTAACATGAGCTTCTGAGATATCATTTTCCATGTGTTTGGGGACGAGAAGACCGAATATGAAGTCCATTTTGACCAAAGAGTGGAAAATTGAGTTCTACCAAATGTTCAGCTCCCAAAATTGATTTTTTATGAGTGAAAAACCTGGGAAATCGTCTGAAATCACCATCAGTTTGTATAATAACACTGGAAAAAGTGTCAACACGTGGATCAAGACGATTAAATGGCACTACCGATGATCAAAAATAGTTAAAAAAAAAAAAAACCTAATTTGTGTTTTAGGGGCCAAAATTATTGGAAACCATCAGCAATAGCTATTTGGATTATTACGCATAAAAGAAACAATAAATGAACAGCCAACATTTCTGTAGGTATGTCCAATAGAATAATAAACCCATGTGACAAGGACTTTGCAACGTTTTTTGGTTTATTATTCGGTGAATAATTATACACCTATGTACTCGCTCAGCAAATATTTTTATAACACCCCCTCAAACTTTTTTCTTTTCCGTTTCAAGGTGCGTATATTCCAAAAACGCTGCAAAGTCCTTGTCACATGGGTTTATTATTCTATTGGACATACCTACAGAAATGTTGGCTGTTTATTTATTGTTTATTTCATGTAAAATATTTTAAATACAAAATCAATTTTGGGAGCTGAACATCTGGTACAACCTCAATTTTACACTCTATGGTCAAAATCGACTTCATATTCGGTCTTCTCGTCCCCAAAAACATGAAAAACGATACCTCAAAAGCTCATTTTACTAACATGTTGCTAAAACGCAAAAAGTACCTATTTTTACACACATTTTCACTCATAACACCCTTGGGTATATTCCGGTCGGGCTGAAAAGTTTCGGGACACAACTAGGGCCCAAATGGAGCATGTGTGCGAAAGAACGAATTTTTTAGACCGAAAATGAAGCCGGTACACGTGACACGGTGGACGGCGGACGGACATTGCATTTTTGGAATCTACGCACCTTGAAACGGAAAAGAAAAAATTTTGAGGGGTGTTATAAAAATTGTTTGCTGAGCGAATACATAGGTGTATTATTCACAGAATAATAAACCAAAATGCAATGTCCGTCCGCCGTCCACCGTATCACGTCTACAGGCTTCATTTTCGGTCTAAAAAATTCGTTCTTTCGCACACATGCTCCATTTGGGCCCTAGTTGTGTCCCGAAACATTTCAGCCCGATCGGAATATACCCAGGGGTGTTATGAGTGAAAATGTGTGTAAAAATAGGTACTTTTTGCGTTTTAGTAACATGAGCTTCTGAGATATCATTTTCCATGTTTTTGGGGACGAGAAGACCGAATATGAAGTCGATTTTGACCAAAAAGTGGAAAAACGAAAAGTTGCGGTCACGCTGAAACTCAGGAAATGATCTTTTCTACTAATAACCAACCATCCCCGAAAATTTCATCGAAATTGGTTAACTCCTACTGGTACTTTACTCAGTACGTAAAATTTAAAAAGTTGCGGTCACAGAAACTTATAATGCGGTCACGCTGAAACTCAGGAAATAATCTTTTCTACTAATAACAAACCATCCCTGAAAATTTCATCGAAATTGGTTAACTCCTACTGGTACTTTACTCAGTACCTAACATTTAAAAAAATTGCGGTCACAGAAACTAATAATGCGGTCACGCTGAAACTCAGGAAATATTCATTTCTACTAATAACCAACCATTCCTGAAAATCTCAACAAAATTGGTTGATCCCTACTGGTCAAAAAACTTGAAAATTTTCTTCTGAAAAGTTATTATTTCCTATGTTGGCTCAGACATAAAACAAAGAAAAACACTGCAAATTATTACACAACGGTTTTTTATTTTCTATATATAGATCACCCATCTGTAAAGATGCTGTTCCTTTTATAGTACCTACCGTAATTATATCGCAAGGTTCACATTTCGACGAGTACAATGAGTACCTACCTACCTGTAATTATTATTATCCGAATTATAATAACCTTCATTCATAACAAAATTCAGTAACTAAGGAAGCTTCTCAAAGTAAACAATCGGTGAAATCGAAAAAACCCAGAAAAAGTCGCATTTGATCAGGTGATGTTTGAACGGGAATTCGGCCTTGAATTTGCGATTCACACTCGTGTTTCTGGTCTTTTTTTCGCGAACGGTTGGTCCTAAAATGCTCCGCGAGGTCTCATTTGACGCTAAAAATTGCGATCTATTCGAAATCGATGGAAAAAATATACCTTCCCATTTGAAGTTTTCGAGCCAGGGCGTTTTGAAAATTGCATCCCCTATTTTCTACCCCTTAGAGTAGACTGACGGTAACGCCAAGCTGTGGGGCACAACTAGACCCCAAATGGAGGTATACTAAATTCCATTAATTTTGGTCCATGGTAACTAAGGAAAGTGCCGCGTACGGCGTACGGCGGACTGACGAATTTTTTTTATTCGATTTTTGGATTCTACGTATCTTGAAACGTAAAACATCAAATTTTGAGGGGGGTTAAAAAATAATTTTTCGTGCTCGATTCCAAAGGTTCATTATTGAAAATAATAAACCAAAACTAACATTTCAGAGGACAATTTTTAAGTTTTTTTTATTTCCATATTTCGGCCTGATGATGACCCAAATGGGTTGAAAGCAGCTAGCTAAATTAAATGAAGAATTAGTGGGTAGACAACAGGCGTTTTCTTCTCTTGTATAGGTTGCATGTGTTTGTCTAAGAAATGGCGATCTTTTGACTTGAGAAAATTAGTATAGAATAACGTGACCCTGTAAATATAATTTTATCGAGAAAGTACTAATAGATCTAATAGGATGTATAAAACAAGTGACCGTTTGTCACGTTCAATATTTCAAAGGACTGCAATTATTTTAAACCTCTTTAATGTTTGCTGTTAATTGATAATCCCTTTAGAGCATTCTCCAACCTTGTTTATTACCACTCGACTGTTAAAAGCTTTACTTTAGTTATTATTTTAATTCGAAACACGATGGTGACTTGCGGAATTTTTGTAATTTTTGTGCGTTACTGAAATTTGAAAAAAAACAGCCACTTCAGCAGCTCGTGAAATTGTGCTATTTTAAAAATTTAGCAGTAAAGATACGACCTTGGAAAGGAAAAAGGGCCCGGGCGACCATTAATGGATATATGTATCACCAAGTAGTGGGGTCAGTGTGGGATTGAGCAATTGACGGTAGATATTAGCCATCTGCTAGACAATTGCTTGATCCCACGTTGACCCCAGTATTTGGTGGTAGCATTAGCCATTGATGGTCACCTGGAGCCCTTGTTCCTTTCCAAGGTCGAATCTTCACTGCTAAATTTTTAAACACATCACACATCACCGCACAGTGCTCTGGTCAAGGACACCTCCGCCTCCATATTCATTAATTTCACGAGTGCTGCAGCGGATGTGACCTTTTTTTCATGTTTTTTTTTTAAACGCCTAAAAATTGCAAAATTCCGTAGGTCAACTTCATGTTTCGCGTTTGAAAAAAAAAACAAAAAACTAATGCTTTTGTTGAAATAGCCGAGTGGCAGTAAACAAGCTTAGATAATGCTCTAAAGGGATTATCATTGATTGGTAAGCATCAAAGAGTTTTAAAATATTTGCAGTCTTTTGAAATCATGCATTAAAAAAAAAATTGTATCGGTTTTTTTGTTCTAGTGTGATGTTGTTTTTTTCCTGTTACAGCTAGTGCATACATAAACAGGAGGTAACTCGTTCATTATTCCTTCACAAGTTCCATGGAACCAATGATTGCAACGCTCACACAAAATCATTTCTTCTCCGATACCTTCACAATCGCCGCCCTTGAAGCAGGCACCATCCGTCTTTTCATCCCAATAGTTGGTTAACATTTTGGAGAGGTGATGCAGAGTGGAATTGTCTATTCTTTCAATTCGTACAATTTTCATTGGAATTGTCTTCATATCACCATAGGGAATTATATTGATCTTGGACGGATCATGTTGGAACACTTTCCTGCGCGGTTGAGGGTTTCGGAAATGTTTGAGTAACATTTTTTTAATTTTTTGTCTGTATAAAAATAGTGATCCATCAGTGAAATCTGGAATCACGTCAGTATTTCTTCTTAACAAAATTTCACCAAAAATGCAAACGAATACCCCACAATCATAAGTGTTGCTTTGTAAGTTCGTATCGCTTGGCACAATTACTTCCCAACTCATTGCAAGGGAATCATCTCCGTAGTAGTTACTGCAACCTTGAAGTAACTTAATAAATCTACTTCCATACAGCATCACCGTTTTCTTTGAAGAATACAGACTGTCCAAGAAATAAATTTTTTTTCCCCATCAACGCAATCATTAATTGGCGGTGATTGTTTTCAACAATTGGCATGAAAATTATGTCATTAGTCGTGACGGATCATGAAGCGCAATTCATGGCTGTAACCTTCTTTGGATTCTACGTATTTAGTCAAATAGCTTCCTTAGTTACTGAATTTTGTTATGAATGAAGGTTATTATAATTCGGATAATAATAATTACAGGTAGGTAGGTACTCATTGTACTCGTCGAAATGTGAACCTTGCGATATAATTACGGTAGGTACTATAAAAGGAACAGCATCTTTACAGATGGGTGATCTATATATAGAAAATAAAAAACCGTTGTGTAATAATTTGCAGTGTTTTTCTTTGTTTTATGTCTGAGCCAACATAGGAAATAATAACTTTTCAGAAGAAAATTTTCAAGTTTTTTGACCAGTAGGGATCAACCAATTTTGTTGAGATTTTCAGGAATGGTTGGTTATTAGTAGAAATGAATATTTCCTGAGTTTCAGCGTGACCGCATTATTAGTTTCTGTGACCGCAATTTTTTTAAATTTTAGGTACTGAGTAAAGTACCAGTAGGAGTTACCCAATTTCGATGAAATTTTCAGGGATGGTTGGTTATTAGTAGAAAAGATTATTTCCTGAGTTTCAGCGTGACCGCATTATTAGTTTCTGTGACCGCAATTTTTTTAAATGTTAGGTACTGAGTAAAGTACCAGTAGGAGTTAACCAATTTCGATGAAATTTCCAGGGATGGTTGGTTATTAGTAGAAAAGATTATTTCCTGAGTTTCAGCGTGACCGCAACTTTTTAAATTTTAGGTACTGAGTAAAGTACCAGTAGGAGTTAACCAATTTCGATGAAATTTTCAGGGATGGTTTGTTATTAGTAGAAAAGATTATTTCCTGAGTTTCAGCGTGACCGCATTATTAGTTTCTGTGACCGCAATTTTTTTAGATGTTAGGTACTGAGTAAAGTACCAGTAGGAGTTAACCAATTTCGATGAAATTTCCAGGGATGGTTGGTTATTAGTAGAAAAGATTATTTCCTGAGTTTCAGCGTGACCGCAACTTTTTAAATTTTAGGTACTGAGTAAAGTGCCAGTAGGAGTTAACCAATTTCGATGAAATTTTCGGGGATGGTTGGTTATTAGTAGAAAAGATCATTTCCTGAGTTTCAGCGTGACCGCATTATTAGTTTCTGTGACCGCAACTTTTTTAAATTTTAGGTACTGAGTAAAGTACCAGTAGGAGTTAACCAATTTCGATGAAATTTTCAGGGATGGTTGGTTATTAGTAGAAAATATTATTTCCTGAGTTTCAGCGTGACCGCATTATTAGTTTCTGTGACCGCAACTTTTTAAATTTTAGGTACTGAGTAAAGTACCAGTAGGAGTTACCCAATTTCGATGAAATTTTCAGGGATGGTTGGTTATTAGTAGAAAATATTATTTCCTGAGTTTCAGCGTGACCGCATTATTAGTTTCTGTGACCGCAACTTTTTAAATTTTAGGTACTGAGTAAAGTACCAGTAGGAGTTACCCAATTTCGATGAAATTTTCAGGGATGGTTGGTTATTAGTAGAAAAGATTATTTCCTGAGTTTCAGCGTGACCGCATTATTAGTTTCTGTGACCGCAACTTTTTTAAATTTTAGGTACTGAGTAAAGTACCAGTAGGAGTTAACCAATTTCGATGAAATTTTCAGGGATGGTTTGTTATTAGTAGAAAATATTAATTCCTGAGTTTCAGCGTGACCGCATTATTAGTTTCTGTGACCGCAACTTTTTAAATTTTAGGTACTGAGTAAAGTACCAGTAGGAGTTAACCAATTTCGATGAAATTTTCAGGGATGGTTGGTTATTAGTAGAAAATATTATTTCCTGAGTTTCAGCGTGACCGCATTATTAGTTTCTGTGACCGCAACTTTTTAAATTTTAGGTACTGAGTAAAGTACCAGTAGGAGTTACCCAATTTCGATGAAATTTTCAGGGATGGTTGGTTATTAGTAGAAAATATTATTTCCTGAGTTTCAGCGTGACCGCATTATTAGTTTCTGTGACCGCAACTTTTTAAATTTTAGGTACTGAGTAAAGTACCAGTAGGAGTTACCCAATTTCGATGAAATTTTCAGGGATGGTTGGTTATTAGTAGAAAAGATTATTTCCTGAGTTTCAGCGTGACCGCATTATTAGTTTCTGTGACCGCAACTTTTTTAAATTTTAGGTACTGAGTAAAGTACCAGTAGGAGTTAACCAATTTCGATGAAATTTTCAGGGATGGTTTTTTATTAGTAGAAAATATTAATTCCTGAGTTTCAGCGTGACCGCATTATTAGTTTCTGTGACCGCAACTTTTTAAATTTTAGGTACTGAGTAAAGTACCAGTAGGAGTTAACCAATTTCGATGAAATTTTCGGGGATGGTTGGTTATTAGTAGAAAAGATCATTTCCTGAGTTTCAGCGTGACCGCATTATTAGTTTCTGTGACCGCAACTTTTTTAAATTTTAGGTACTGAGTAAAGTACCAGTAGGAGTTACCCAATTTCGATGAAATTTTCAGGGATGGTTGGTTATTAGTAGAAAATATTATTTCCTGAGTTTCAGCGTGACCGCATTATTAGTTTCTGTGACCGCAACTTTTTAAATTTTAGGTACTGAGTAAAGTACCAGTAGGAGTTACCCAATTTCGATGAAATTTTCAGGGATGGTTGGTTATTAGTAGAAAATATTATTTCCTGAGTTTCAGCGTGACCGCATTATTAGTTTCTGTGACCGCAACTTTTTAAATTTTAGGTACTGAGTAAAGTACCAGTAGGAGTTACCCAATTTCGATGAAATTTTCAGGGATGGTTGGTTATTAGTAGAAAAGATTATTTCCTGAGTTTCAGCGTGACCGCATTATTAGTTTCTGTGACCGCAACTTTTTTAAATTTTAGGTACTGAGTAAAGTACCAGTAGGAGTTAACCAATTTCGATGAAATTTTCAGGGATGGTTTGTTATTAGTAGAAAATATCAATTTCTGAGTTTCAGCGTGACCGCATTATTAGTTTCTGTGACCGCAACTTTTTTAAATTTTAGGTACTGAGTAAAGTACCAGTAGGAGTTAACCAATTTCGATGAAATTTTCAGGGATGGTTGGTTATTAGTAGAAAAGATTATTTCCTGAGTTTCAGCGTGACCGCATTATTAGTTTCAGTAACCGCAACTTTCTTAAATTTTAGGTACTGAGTAAAGTACCAGTAGGAGTTAACCAATTTCGATGAAATTTTCAGGGATGGTTTGTTATTAGTAGAAAAGATTATTTCCTGAGTTTCAGCGTGACCGCATTATTAGTTTCAGTAACCGCAACTTTCTTAAATTTTAGGTACTGAGTAAAGTACCAGTAGGAGTTAACCAATTTCGATGAAATTTTCAGGGATGGTTTGTTATTAGTAGAAAAGATTATTTCCTGAGTTTCAGCGTGACCGCATTATTAGTTTCAGTAACCGCAACTTTCTTAAATTTTAGGTACTGAGTAAAGTACCAGTAGGAGTTAACCAATTTCGATGAAATTTTCAGGGATGGTTTGTTATTAGTAGAAAAGATTATTTCCTGAGTTTCAGCGTGACCGCATTATTAGTTTCTGTGACCGCAACTTTTTAAATGTTAGGTACAAGGTAAAGTACCAGTAGGGATCAACCGATTGCGATGAAATTTTCAGGGGTTGTGCGGTCACATGAGAAAACAATACCTGCCGAGTTTCGTCCTGACCGCATGAGCAGTTTCCGTGACCGCACCATTTTATTATGTGATAAGGCTGACCTGCAAATTAGAAATCCCCTTGCATTTTTGGAATCTAAGCATCTTGAAACGGAAAAGAAAAAATTTTGAGGGGGTGTTATAAAAGTTTTTTGCTGAGCGATTACATAGGTGTATTATTTATAGAATAATAAACCAAAGTGAGGGGGTGGACACGTTAAGAGGTCACCCTGTATACACATACTACATATCAACACCGTTAAGATCTAGGGATGGATCAACCTTTTGAGAAAGGACAATCTTTATGTTTGCATAAAGATTGACACCCTCCCCCTTGGCCAGCCCAATATTTCGCACACCGTGCGCGCCCTTTTGTTCACCGTGACAAAAGCCTACAAGCATACTTACCTACACCTACCTACATATTAACCTACAAACTGAGATCGAACAGGAACACAGAGGACAACAGGTTCTTTTGCATCGGAAAGATGAATAACTTTCAGAGTTCACTTCCCTGCCTACTTCCTCGTCACCCTAAAAACTTTTCTTTATGACATTCTACTCGTGCGATTTAACTAAGTATAACAAAAAAGCGGTGGCAATCGTGAGAGCAGAAAACGGAAAGTAAACAACTGATGAAGAAAGCCAGTGATAACACACCAAAGTGAACCAACCTATATCCACCTAATAACAAACGTCACGTCATAAATCTCATCCACCTACTGGATTCCGATAGGACCTAGAAGGTAATACGGGACACGCTGGAGAACTCCTAGTACGGTAACATTAGAAAAATCCCACATTGATTCAATTTGAGCGAGAAACGAGATATTTGCCTAGAGACCCCTGGGCACTGATGCTCAAATGAAAATGTTGCCAGGAGGCCCACTGAGCCATTCACCTGATAAAGGGGTTCACTGGCGAATGAGCTCCCCCCCCCCCCCCCCCCCCTCAACGGGAGAAAGAGAGCAAGGATTGCGGAAAAGACGGCGATCCAGACAAATACATTCCCTGACTCAACCCCATTTAGTTTTTCTCCTTAGTCAGTGAGAGTTCTAGGATCGTTCTAGAACTTCCATCATTTCAATTTCTTAAAACTGAAATGCCGTGAGAGCTTTCTCAAGTGCAAATGAAACCCGATTAGTAAGAACGTCCCAAAATGAGTCCCAAAAATCTGGACACTCCAATTCCAACTAGCTGCATTCTAAGATGTCATACATTTTCTTCGCAGCTTTCCCAGACAGAACATCCAATTTTGAAGTGTACAAATGCTAAGTTCCGATGTGATACCCATTTTTCCATGAGCATCTGACATCTCATACATATATTCGATTGCACAAATTACAAAATTCATCAACCAACTTGAGTTTGCCAGAGATACCTGACGGCCAGTACAAACATGACAATTCTTGGGTGGGGTAGCTCTAGAAAAATGAATTGGCCAGCTCACGCAGCCCAATATATTGATATGAGAATCAAAGAATTATTACCGCCCGAAATTTATAGGGAAGTGACTTTCTTCCTTGATGTCTATGAAATAGCCTCTGTCACCCCCGAGTTGCAGGTACCAGAAGAATTGGGTGTTCATTTTGGCGCGGAGGTTAGTGTCTCTGGCCAGGTTTAAGATTTCAACTTCAAGACCTTTCTTCTTGGCGAGTACCTGCAATAAGATCATTATCAGTTCCAAGATTAACAACTCAAAATTCAGTCATTTTTCGCGTTTTTGGGTCTCATCATCGTCAGAAACCACCAGTAACAAGTTTGTTTGGTGTGACAGTAAACATACAGTAAGCTCTTCCATACAAACTTCAGATTAATAACACATATATAACAGAAGTTGGTAGAGTACTCGATATTACTCTGCTGCTGGAACTGACTTCACATAAACATACTAAAACGAAATAAGGGGCCAGGGTGTCTTGAGGGTCCAATCTTTATAACCCAGTTTGGGGGATAAAAATTCGAGGCTTTTCTGGTTCTCCTACCGGGAGGGTACCAATACAAGCTTTGAAAAGCTTGCCTGTGCTTACCCGATGAGCGATTAGCTCTTCACCTCTGATTATAATCACGTGAAGCGTACAGAGATGAAAGACTGAAATAACGAGCAGTGTCATATCGTTCGAGTAAAGTCCCCCGGGAGAGGTATACCCACTGAGGACAAATACAGGGTTATAAAAGAAATTGTTTAAAACAACTGTTTCAATAGAATCATACTGGTTAGAACCTTTCAATACTGAGTTATCTCTTTGCGCCTCAGTTAATTAGCGCTTTTTTATCGGAGTTTTGCTAACAGATAAAAAGGCGCTAATCACCTGAGACGCAAGGAAAACTCAGTATTCAGAGGTTCTAACTAGTGCGATTCTATTGAATATCACTGGGTATGGCATTGGAAAATTTGACACCTACCAAGTTTCATTCTTCTTGAAAATTCGACTATGGTAGGGCACTATCAGATAGCTCAAAGTACGTATATCCCAACTTTGAGAAGTGGTAAAAACTTCAAATATTACAAATGCATGGATTAGCAATTCAATTGTGGGCTATCTAAATAAATTTCCTGCACAACCATATAATCTCTACTATATTATAAAAACGAATCTCTGTCTGTCTGTGTGTCTGTCTGTCCTTCTATGCACGGCCAAACGGCTCGACGGATATCGACCAAATTTGGCACGAATATCCAGTAGGCTCCCAAGTTGTGCAACGTCGCATTTTTAATTCCCTGACCATAGCGGTACTATGGTCGACCATGGTCAACTTCGTTAATTGAAATGGTAACCCCTATTTTTTATCGCGTATTCGTAATCTACGTGAAATTCTATCTACGATCGACCCTTCGGACTACCCCCGCGGTCGACCATAGCGCATCCATGGGCCCCTCCATGGTCGAATCCCGAATTGCTCAACGGATATCGACCAAATTTGGCACGAATATCCGGTAGGCTCCCAAGTTGTGCAAGGTCGCATTTTTAATTCCCTGACCATAGCGGAACTATGGTCGACCATGGTCATCTTCGTTAATTGAAATGGTAACCCCTATTTTTTATCGCGTATTCGTAATCTACGTCAAATTCTATCTACGATCGACCCTTCGGACTACCCCCGCGGTCGACCATAGCGCATCCATGGGCCCCTCCATGGTCGAATCCCGAATTGCTCAACGGATATCGACCAAATTTGGCACGAATATCCGGTAGGCTCCCAAGTTGTGCAACGTCGCATTTTTAATTTCCTGACCATAGCGGTACTATGGTCGACCATGGTCAACTTCGTTAATTGAAATGGTAACCCCTATTTTTTATCGCGTATTCGTAATCTAAGTGAAATTCTATCTACGATCGACCCTACGGACTACCCCCGCGGTCGACCATAGCGCATCCATGGGCCCCTCCATGGTCGAATCCCGAATTGCTCAACGGATATCGACCAAATTTGGCACCAATATCCGGTAGCCTCCCAAGTTGAACGTAGGCGCATTTTTAATTCCCTGACCATAGCGGAACTATGGTCGACTATGGTCAACTCCTGAATGGCTTGACGGATTTTGATAAAATTGGGCACAAATACCCGGTAGGCTATGGGATTTTTCCGTCGTTTGTTGGTTCCACGATACTGCGTACAGCGAATCTCGGATAGCGAGCGAAGCGAGCGGTCAGGCTAGTAAGGAATATACACAAAGTAGGTCAGGAAGTTAGGACTTACGCAAATCTCTTCATGTATAATTCCTCGAGAAATCAGTGAAGGATCCACAGGGAGGGCATCGATTTGGCAGTGAGGGCTCTTGAAGCATCGTTCAAACCATACAAGCGCTTTCCCTTGGGAGTTGTAGAACTTCCGCAGTGACTCCAGGAACATCTTGCTCTCAAATACCACACCATCTGGTGCCTCTGACATCCTAGATATATGTCTTATGGGTAATATCATGACCTGGTCCTCCACAACAGGTCCCTTAGCCAACGCCAAATAAACGTCATTAGCCACGGCAACAATTAACGATCTGTCGACCTTATCATTAGCTAAGCAAAACCAACATGACTTCTGGGATACTACAACCTCCATCTTCCATTTCCTGTGGTTGGGATCATAACTGGGCCCTCTGCGTTGTTTGCTCTCCTCCGACATATCGTAAAAGTAACCTCTGTTTACGGATGTGACATTCTCACCAAAGGGTGAGGGCACAGTTTCACAAGGGTCAACTCGCTGGCTGACCAGAGGGAGGTTAACAGCATACACCCATTTTCCAGTTTTATAGTTAGCAAGGCTCGTGAGTCCATGGAACATGGTAGTGAGGTTTGGATCGTTTCCATGGACCATGTAGGGGGTCAAGAAAGTTTCGGCTTCCATGGCAGCAACGTGCAATCTGGGTTTTATGTTTGCCACCAACATGGCAAGTAATTTGGATGGCTGTTTAACCCTTACAGTAGCAGGGGTGTGAACGGTCTCAACCCCCTGTGGCCATTGATAGCTCAAAAGCACATCAATACGCGGGAACTTTGCACACCGCCTCATCAGTTCTTTGACATCTTCCTCCGTGAAAGTATAAACCGAACGTGTTGTACTCTCATAGCCACTTATGTAGGCTATAGTCATCTGTTCTGGTAGCAAAAGTACACCGAACTTACCTAAAACAATAAATAATAATAATAACAACAACGTGCTTCGGGTGATTCACAACACCTGCAAATAATTTACAGTGACAGCAACAATGATGACGATTCATGCTGAAAAAACGCCTGCCAATTCGAGTAGGCAGTATAGGTTCCTCACCTGAACCCACATGAACGTATAGGAAGTTCGTTAACTTCATTCAGTGAACAGGTTTTTGACCTGCGATCCAACCATCAAACTTTGAGGGGTTAAATTTTTTTTTTCATGCTCGATTCCAAAGGTTCATTATTGAAAATAATAAACCAAAAAGAAGAGGGGGAAAAAAGGAGTTCCAGTCATGAGGCACGGCTATAAGAGCGAATTTTCAAAGAAACATTCGTGCTACTGTGAAAAAATGTTTGTCAGGCTGTGTGGGCAGTATAGCTTCCTCACTTATTGTAACATGGACGTGTAGAATCAGTTGGTAAAATACAGATTTTGATGGAATGCATTTGAGACTATCCAACACCTGATCTCCATCTATCTTCTTCTACAGGATATTTATGGGTGCTACGAGGATCTGATGCTTACTGTACGATTTCAATGATTTTGATAAGGGACAATCTGCGTTCCAACCCACGGGGACGCTCAACATTTCAGCTCTCTACGACTATTTTTGGCGTAGTTAAAAGTGTTACACAAGGAAATAGTCAACAATTCATGTTGCATGTTGCAGTTACACTACTATTCCAAAGTAATTCATATAGAACTATCAAACTAATATTCCTGATTGACCCTCCAAGTTTGAACTCATTTCGACGACATTTGAGGTAGTTGCCCTCCAAATTTCAGCCCATTTTGACCATTATTTCAGGTAATTATGGGCATTACAAGGAATTGACCAAAGACAGGCCGACAAGACAAGGAACTAAAAATGTTCCTTGACGACTGAAAAGCAAAATGGTAGTGGAAATCTTCATTTTGGGGGTCATAATTATTTTTACTCAATCACGAACCCAAGGCTTCCCTACCTTCCGGTATAAGGAAGCAAAATGATGATATTATTATATACCATACGACTCTCCGTAAAATAACATAATTTTTTCTCGTGATTTTAGCAATTTTTACAGATTTCTGACCTTAACAAAGTCAAATATGACCCATTCTTTTTAGAGAAAAACATTTTTTCACCGAAATAGTCCCCTTGTCGTGATTCACCATCCCACACGTCAGGTGAATTAATATTGATTTTAAGCCCTCACCACCAATTTCTGACACACAAGAATCAAAATTAGACCCTTACTCTGTATGAAAAACAAATAAAATGGTATTTTTCGGTCTCCATACGACTTTCAGTGATTTTATATAAATTGTTCGAAATTTTTACCAATTATTATAGACCCCCTTACAATTTTGAAAATTGCACATCTTAGAACTCATCCTTTTCTTTAGCAATAAGAACGTTCTAGCGAAATTTGGAATTTTTATCACGTATCCATGAATAGGTGCATATACAGGTACATACTGTTGATATTTTGGCGTGTGCCCTTTTCCAAATGAAGGGTAGAAAAATCACACTCACACGTGTGTGTCACATAAATCACATATAAATTTTTGTTAAAATCTAGGGATGAATTCAGGTGCTCTGAAACGGATTTGCATTTTTTTAAAATTTCAAAAATCCATGTTCTTAAATTTTGGACCCATTGCAATAGCTTCATTTTCTTTGAAACTTCGCTAATAGGAAGAGTCAATCTGTCCATTCAAAACAAGCACTATTGGAAGGAGGTCACTGCACTCAACCTCCACCCCAAATTGCTAGCAAGGGAGTACAAATTCAAGTGGTGGTCATCCAGCCCAACTAAGTTGGCAATAGTTGAGAAAGGAGTTTCAGCAACCGTAATCAAGAAAGGAGCACAATCAATAATTTATAACGGTCTATACCATTGGCCCATGGTCCATGTTCAACTTGGTTCAAGATTCCCAACAGTATGGAAATCAGCAGAGCACTTCCATGTGGACAGATAAAAAAATGACTTTGGGTACACTCTGACTCCTATGGGTTGAGAAAGAAAAAGAAAAAAAGGAAACAATAAGGACGCTGATGGTCTGTTCTCTAACTAAAACTACCAAAGGGGTTTCGATGGGCAAATAATGACCATAATAACTTACCTATGAAGGTAACATTTTCCAAGATGTCAAGCATCCCTTGTTCCTGAGGGTTGTTATAAGCAGCAGTCTGTTCTTCACAGGTGGCTCCCAGGATATACAATGGTAAGGGGACTGAAAATACAATTAACTGAATCAGTAACAACAAAATGAAGATCATAATAAGAGTGAATACATAAATACGGGGCACTCTACCAACTGCATGATCCCGAAATTATAACTAGCGGTCAGTAGCCTCACATCATAGATACAGAAAAAATGGATAAGAGAAAAAAATATATACGCAGTGAGATTGCAAGCACTTGTGAGATGCGCCTCCTAGCCATATATTTAAAGGATTTTATACAGTTCTATAACTCATGGTCTTTTTAAGATGACGATCAGATAAGGACATTTACTGATAAATTTGAATCAGACGTTTAAAAACCTGTCAGGGATAATCAATAACGTAGGTAACGTCATCAAAAAGTACAATAGGAAGGCAGATCAACGCAGCCTACGGCTCACGTTTTTCCCTCCTTTCCTGAAGCCTCATACCGGAAAACACCCAAGCAACTCTTTGTTTTGGGTCCTTTCCGAGGAAAAACATCGATTTTTTTAAAATGTCGCATATCTTCAAAAGACCTCAATCAAAAGAAAACCACTAGAAAGTAGGGATTGGTAGGATAGCCAAAATACCGACCTTGCTATCTTCTAAGAACTACTTGAAAGAGAATGTCAATGATTTTGATAATTGAAGGCACGAGTGGAAGAGGGTGCTATGTTAAAAAAAAGCTGATTTCGAGTAATTTGACTTTAAAGTTTTCAAGTCGTAATTTTTGTTGGTTTCAAAATGTTTGCGACTTTATGTATTTAGATTGTAGCTAATCGTACTCTATGTCCACCGAGTGATGATAATTTGCTTGATTTTAAAGCGTTGGATGGTTATTATAGGAATTGTGTACATAGCACCTTCTTCCACTGTGAGTGATGAATGGAATACAACCTGATTTAATCGATGAGGGGTGTTGTAACGTTAAAAATATATTGTATTTGATTGAAAGAAAACATTGAATATTAAATCTGATATAATACTGTGTAAATAGTATTGCATCCTTGGATGAACAGGAAAAAAAAGATTTCTTCCTCAAATTTTAATTGAAGATTATTATTGCAGATGGGTTACGCTGGACGTAACGAAAAGGCTGTAAAGGTTCGTGTAAAGCGCTTAAAAATGTCAAACCATTCACATGGACAACCCTAGTTACGGACGTAAAGCGCGTAATCGTCGAGATACAGCCTGTGCTCCAGCCTTCGCCTGCACAGAACCCACACGCAGATCCGTAAAGCGAGTAAATATCTGGATTTTTTAATCTTGGGCACTGGTTCAAAAATCGCCGTGTGTCAAGAGTGTAAACCTGATGAGCCTATCAAATTCAACTACGCATTTGAGTTTTGCACGTTTCACGTCAATTACTCATCACTGTGAACCCAGCTAAAGTGACGTGTCCAGCTGCATGAGGGCAAGAGTCAAGTAAATTTCTATTGAATGAGTTTCGTTATGAAACAGCTGTACACTTTTCTTTTTTTTTCTTTTTTTACGAGGGAAACAGTGGGAAAATCTTGAAAAAGACTTACGCTTTGGAGGGTCCGCACTCCTCAGCCGTGTGAGGTTTCACTCACTAAAAACCCAAAAACCCTGAACCTCTTGACCTAATCCACCCCGGAATCACTTGTTCAGCATTACTTCGGAGTGGGGTTGGTCACTGGGCGATGCCACGCCCTCTTCTGATGTCTTCTTGAGGTCTCCAGTTTATTATTCACCTGAGGAACGGGTCGTTCAGCTTTTTTGCCTTGAGGATTCAGACTATGTAGGACACAATCCTCTCCCTGGTTCCTTGATTGGAGATCATCTTCCCGATCACATTAGTTGGTGTGATTTAACCCTCCAGTTCTTCTAGAATCTCCCTTTCCCTGATGTGTCTGCTAGCGCCCTTCGGTGCAGATAGGACCGGAAGTATCCATGGCCCGACAGGAACATCATGGTGTAGAAATCGACTTCTCAGTGCCTCCTGTCAAGCCATGGGCGCACCTGTGGGATATAGGATTTTGACTCTTCTGTGGATCACCGGAGAGATCTGCTTCCTCTCCTTTGCTAGGAGATCGATTGGGATGGTGGCAGCAATGACCCCAACGGCAGGGAAGGAGGTGGTACGATAGGCGCTTGCTATTCCTCTGCGCTCCTCTGCACTGACTGCAGGTGGTCTCGGTACTTTTTAACTTGTAGGGCTTCAACTCCATATAACATGAATGCTTCAGCTGTGGTCATGAGAATCATCCTTTTCTGGGGTGATGGTCCAACAATGTTTGCCATTAGCCCAGTGGTTCCCAACTCACTCCGGGCCGCGGACCACTTTACTTGACATTAATAGTAGCACGGACCACCATTGATATATATATAGTTTCAAAGGCAATAAAAAAACACATTAATCATAAGCAAATTGTTTATTTTTAGAACATTTTAGCAACAGTTACATTTTCATTAGAATACTAGTTGAAATAGAAATTAAATGTTCTCATTGCACATAAAATATTTTTTAGGAATTATTTTAGTGAGACTTCTGAGCTCGAATCTGTTTTACTAGTTCAGGAATTCTTCAGTTCAGGATTACGACTGAAGACAGCAAGTTGCAGACTACCCCTGCCACCACCACCAGTTTGGCTCCCACTCCCACCAGTTTGGATCCCACTCCCACCACACCGGCCTTACGCCGATCTACCTCTACCGGTCTACCGGTCTACCTTATTCCGTCTACCTCCGCCGTATCGAACTTGTTAACTTAATTTAGTTTTTTTTTTTTAATTACATTTTACTCAATAATTATTTATTTCTTCTAAGTCCCTCGCGGACCACTTTCAAGGCTCTCGCGGACCACCTTTGGTCCGCGGACCACCTGTTGGGAACCAATGCATTAGCCTGTTCAGGTTTGCTGTCACAGCCCCTGCCCTTTCTCCTGCTCGCTTGATGTGCACCCAGGTCAGCCTGCAGTCGAGGGTCACTCCCAGATACCGCACCGAATGAGATGATTCAGTGGTTTCGTCCCCCACCTGAAAATGGGTGACTCTTAGTCAGCAGCACTATTTCGGTTTTGTGAACTGAAAGCTGCAACCCATGCTCCTCCATCCAAGGCTTGAATCACCTTATTGATCGGTTGCGCTTCCACTGGAGTCCCTCCAAAGTACGGTCTTTTATCACCACTGCTAAATCATCGGCATAGCTCACCAGGAACATATCCTCCGGCATGTCCAGCAGACGGATCCCATCTAAGCTCGCATTCCACAGAAAAGGCCCCAATATAGAACCCTGGGCCGCCCCACTGGTGATCTTCTTCCTGCACACCTTTCCCACGGATTCATACATTAAGCTGCAGTTCTTTAAGTAGTCACATATGACGGCCAGTAGTTAAGAAAACGGCTATACATAGCACCTTCATGCATCAGGGATGTCCAATTCTGGCTTCAAATCGCAGGAAGCCCTTTCGTAACAAACCTGCGATATGAAGCCAAAACTGGACATCTGTGATGAATGAAGGTGCTATGTACCTCACATAGCACCTTCTCCCGTGAAACAACGTTTTAGAGGTAGATTATTTACACAACTGGAAGAAGGTGACATGGGCTCATAGCACCTTCTTCCATGAAGCAGCGATTTAGAAGTAACATTTGCATTATTGAAATAAGGTGACAAGGTCTTATAGCACCTTCTTCCAATGAAAAAATGAAGTAATCTAGTGACATGACACCTTCTTCCATTCTACATCTCTCCAAGGAGTTGTTAGTGCGTATCCAGACTGCCACCATAAATAAATAGCGCTTGAAAACCTTCATTTATGCAAAAACCCAAGTTTTTGTGAAAATGTCAGCACCATCTTCCACTCGTGCCTTCAATTACTACTAGGTTGGTAATTGGGAATTCAAAGCGATTTTTCATTTTTTAACCACTACACAAACAGATGGAAAAATTCAGGTGATGGATATAAGTGAAGTAAAAGTAACAGCCATCTCGGCTGGGGCTTTTCGTCTGCCGCCCTGCTAGCACCGTGGACGTGATCATATTGGAGAGAATAATTTATCAACCTGGAATTGTCTACAACAACGTTTGTAGTGTAATGATGGGACATCATATGGGGGGTGAAAAATATAGATTGATCCTTTTTCTCTGTGCTAATTACACTGTGTATCTCTATGCTTTAGGTTATACAGGTTTAGGTGATACAGGTGAAAAATGGGGGTTTTGGAGGGTTTTTTTTGTTGAGGTTTTAGTGAACGTGAGCTTGTAAGGCATCGTTTTCCATGTTTTTCAGGGTGAGAAGACAGCTGGGAAATTGTCTGAAATCACCACGAAGTTGTATAATAACATTGGAATTAGTATCAACAGGTGAATCAGGACAATTAAATGGCACTATCAATAATCAAAGGTAATTTGTCAAAAATAGGAGCTTATTTCACGTTTTTAGGGTCAAACCATAAAAAGGTGGAACCAGAAAAAATTGCTATTTCAATAATTTCATATGAAAGAAACAATAAATGTATTTCCAGCATTTCTGTAGGTAAGACCAACCAGTAGAATAATAAATCCACGTGACAAGGACTTTGCAGCGTTTTTGGAATCTAAGCACCTTGAAACGTAAAATAAATTTTTTTTATGGGGGTGCTATAACATTTTTTTGCTGAGCGGTTACATAGGTGTATTATTCACATAATAATAAACCAAAATGGGTGTAAAAATAGGTGCTTTTGGTGTTCTAGTAAAATGAGCTTTTGAGACATCTTTTTCCATGTTTTTTTAGAGCGAGAAGACCTCGCTCTTGAAGTCGATTTTGACCAAAGAGTGAAGAATTGAGGTTGTAAAGAAGGTTCAGCCCCCAAAATTCATTTTCCATGAGTCAAAAACCTGGGAAATGGTCTGAAATCACCATCAATTTGTATAATAACACTACAGAAAGTGTCAGCAGGTGAATCAAGACAATTAAATGGCACTCAATGATCAAAGATAATTTGGCAAAAAGAGCTTAGTTCGTGTTTTTGGGAGCCAAAATTGGTGGAAACCATCAGAAATAGATATTTGAATTATTGCACATGAAAGAAACAATAAATGAAGAGCCAACAATTCTGTAGGTAAGTCCAACAGAATAATAAACCCATGTGACAAGGACTTAACAGCTTTTTTAGAATCTGCGCACCTTGAAACGTACAAGAAAAAATGTTGAGGGGGCGAAATAAAAATTTTTTGCCGAGCGAATACATAGGTATATATATTATCCACATAATTATACAACAATGAAGTACCTTCTATTAGATAATGGTACAGGATACGACAATAAACAATTAAGACGATTTACTAGCGAAATCTGGATTAACGAAAAGATTAGCAGTAAAATACATACCAGAACAAAATGGAATTGCAGAACGTAAAAATTAAAGAATAGTAGAAACATAAAGACGTCTGTTAATCCAGGCTAAATTATCTTCCGAATTCTGGGCAGAGGTGGTGAATACAGCAAATGATTTAAAAAACAGATACCCATTTAGGAGCAGTGGAGGGGGGACGCCATATGAGAGGTGGACTGGAAAACCGCCAGTTGTATCGTATTTTAGAAATTCGGCTGTAAAGCTTAGCACGTTTTGAACACGGTTTCCACGTTTTCTCGCGGAAGACCATGTATATTTTATAGGATATTCCTAATAGTTAAAGGTCCAGAACGAGGGGAAGTGGAAGTTTCGACAGACGTAAAATTCCTCAAAATCAAATATCAGAAGACAAGATGGTGGATGTGCTTACAAAACCGTTGCCAAGCTCTAAGCACCAACAATTTACCAACTTGCTGGGAGATGGACAACCGAAATCAGATTGAATGGGGAAGTTTTGGAGAGAATATTTTATCAACCTGAAGTTGTCTACAACAATGCTCACAGTTAGTGACCATCATGGTAATGATGAGGGTCTGGGTGCTATGCTCTACACAGAATTTACTTCTGTGAAAAATATAGATAGACCATCTCTAGTAATTACACTGTGTAAAATCTCGTTGCTTGAGATCAGCTGTCTTCCAATGACAGGATCTGATAATTTTGCTCTTGGCTACTTACTGCTTCACCCCCTTGAATTGAGAGGGGTACGTTACTAGAAAAAAAATCCCTCATAAATGGGTCATACTTGTATGTCACCAAGTGTATCTAACCACGCTCAAGGTATCTCAAATTCGAGCATCTCAGGGGAACCGGCTTATTCCCCTTATAAGGCTGTTGCGCTACACATCAATACACCTTGACACTGTATATAAGTGGTGATTCAAATAATAATTAGTCTTCGTTCAACTACATATGGTATCTTTATCCGCAGTGACGCATACTGATTACGAGGTACTACCGTGATCTCAATTTTGACTTCATATTTCATGTTATATACTTGTACAGCCTACAAAAAATGGAGAAATGGAAGTATTCAGTGATCATGAGAGTTATTCAAACCAGAGACTTCCTCCCAGGAAAGTGATTTTTCCTCAAATATTTTATTTTTTTAACCTGTGTAATAATACAATTCAGCTCTGGTACTTACATTTTTTGGAGCCTGAGAGGTAGTCACCACAAAGAGTCGCCGGAGTCGTTCCAAACACATCCCCACACACAAAAATTCTAGGCTCTCGCTGGCTTGATGACGTTAGGGTCTTCTTTACCTTTTCTAGTTTCCTTAAAGCTTTGTCAAGGTGCCCGTTGATGTTGCCGACGAACACCCTGAAAAGAAAATAGGAAATCAGCAACAATTCAC
Source organism: Leptopterna dolabrata (assembly GCA_954871275.1). NCBI lineage: Eukaryota > Metazoa > Arthropoda > Insecta > Hemiptera > Miridae > Leptopterna > Leptopterna dolabrata. The sequence goes on along the minus strand of OX940974.1, from coordinate 30,889,325 downwards.
ACAATCCCATACCACTAAACACTATAGGAAGGAATGCCGTATCAATGTTCCCTGAGACCAACTCCGGACTGGTTTTATTCACTAGTATACTGAGTCGATAGTTGATAAGAAGTTGATGAGATCCCAGGGGACATACTACACACAAGTACCGTTTTAGCGAATTTCCAAAACATGAAGCTATTGCAATAGGTCCAACATTTTCAGAACATGAATTTTTGAAACCTGTTTAAATGTAGGAGTCTGGAGTACACTCCACACGATATCTGACCTCGGGTACATGATAAAAATTCCAAATTTCGACAAAAATCTTCGTACTGCCAAATAAAAAGATGAGTTCGAAGATGAATTTCAACAATGTTCTAAAATTCTAAGGCGGTAAAATTAGAGCATTTAGGGGTCAAAAATTGGTAAAAATTGCTAAAACTGCGAATAACTGATTTTGGACTTTTTGGGGTCAAGAATTGGTATTAAGGGCTAAAATCCATATTAATTCACCTGACGATGTGTGGAATGGTGATTCTCGACGGAGAGGCTATTTCGATGATAAATATGGGTCTCAAAATCGAGTGGGCCAAATTGCAGATTTACAGGGGTCAAAAATCGGTCAGGTGAAAAAATGATATAGTTGGACGAAACGTGGTGTGGTTTCTCGCTATATCATATTTTGGTTTATTATTCTGTGAATAATACACCTATGTATTCGCTCAGCAAAAAATTTTTATAACACCCCCTCAAAATTTTTTCTTTTCCGTTTCAAGGTGCGTAGATTCCAAAAATGCAATGTCCGTACGCCGTCCGCCGTATCACGTGTACAGGCTTCATTTTTGGTCTAAAAAATTCGTTCTTTCGCACACATGCTCCATTTGGGCCCTATTTGTGTCCCGAAACTTTTCAGCCCGATCGGAATATACCCAGGGGTGTTATGAGTGAAAATGAGTGTAAAAACGCTGCAAATCCCTGCACAACGGTATATTATTTTGTATAGAATACCCTTCTGTTACAGATCACAGCTCTATGTATAGATAACCCGTCTATATAATATGATATGTACTATTCTATACATATTATGTAGATCGCAGACCCTCCGTAGGTTTAGTACCTAACCCCGTACTCGTTACTAGGTACCTACCTAAATCACGAGTTAAATGTTGCTAAAATAATTCTGACGATGACAAACAGTACCTAACAAAAAGAAACACACATAATGAAGTTCTGAAAAGAAATTGTTGATGAGGAGTGAAAAAAGTTGCAAAAGTACCTACCAACAAACTCCAGCCCCTTCTACGTAGATGGTATAATGAACCGTTGTGTAATAATTTACCGTTGAGTAATGATTTACCGTAGTAAAAATTTCCCAACCAATAATACTTCAACGTTTGTTCAAGTTTCACTACCTACCAACAAACTCCAAAAGAGCCATCATTTTTCAAATGAAATAATATCACAGAACAACCAACTCGACTTCATACTCCGCCAATATAATGAGGTGGCCCCTAGCAATGATTTTATCTCCGCCAATTTTCCTATTGTGGGCGCGTCTCTGGTTACGAGATTTGGTTTGAATTGTATACAATTTCATTCACACTGGAGTCGAAAATGCCTGTCGGTGCAAACTTCGGGGCCTTACTGTGAACGAACGGCTGGACGTATGTTGCTCCGGATGGTCTTAAAAAACTCGCAAGTTCAAGAACTATTTAAAACCGTAAAAATATTTACGTAAAAAAATGGTATAGGCGTTTTGAAAATTTCAACCCCTATTTTGAACCCCTTAGAGATGACTCACAGTAACGTCGAGCTTCGAGGACCAACTAGACGCCGAACGGAACCTATAACCCGAATTTCATCAATTTTTTTTCATGGTAACTAAGAAAAGTGGCCCGTACGGCGTACGGCGGACAGACAGAAATATTTTTATTGCAGTTTTGGATTCTACATACCTTGAAACGTAAACCATCAAATTTTGAGGGGGGGTAAGAATTTTTTTTCATGCTCGATTCCAATGGTTCATTATTGAAAATAATAAACCAAAATAGGTACTTTTTGTGTTTTAGTAACATGTTGGTAACATGAGCTTTTAAGGTATCGTTTTTCATGTTTTTGGGGACGAGAAGACCGAATATGAAGTCGATTTTGACCAAAGAGTAGAAAATTGAGGTTCTACCAGATGTTCAGCTCCCGAAATTGATTTTTTATGAGTCAAAAACCTGGGAAATCGTCTGAAATCACCATCAATTTGTAGATTAACACTGGAAAAAGTGTCAACAGGTGGATCAAGACGATTAAATGGCACTACCAATGATCAGAGATAATTTGAAAAAAAAAAATTAAAAGGAACGTACCTAGCCTACCTACCTAATTTGTGTTTTGGGGGCCAAAATTGGTGGAAACCATCAGAAATAGCTATTTCCATTATTTCACATGACAGAAACAATAAATGAACAGCCAATATTTCTGTAGGTATGTCCAATAGAATAATAAACCCATGTGACAAGGACTTTGCAGCGTTTTTTGGAATTGATTTCAAGAGAGAAAATGAGGTTTGAATACGAAAAAACGTGTTTTTCCGTCATCACCCAGTAAATGTTTGGTCGTTATTTTCATTTTAGTCCAAGGGTGTTGGCATTAAAATGAATGGAACTATGGAAGTTAAGCGAAGATGATTGAAAGATCCGTGAGACGACTGTTGTTTTGTACCTCTACGAATTATTGGGATGAGCTGCCACCTATGGACACTTTATTCAACATTGCTGATTCCTTCGACATACTCTTTCCTATCAATCCATTTCACCTCTTTCTTCTCGCCGTATTTTCTTTTTTCGCGTCATCATTTATTCGTTTATCATGGTCCGTTATACCACAAGCGAGTACGTAGACATGATTTTCATGTACGGCTTTGCAAATGGAAACGGTAGTGAAGCAGCAAGGGAGTACGCCCTGCAGTAACCAAACCGACGGGAAGGGTATGTACCTGTGCAATTTATGAAGGTGTTCGCTCTTGTGCGTGGGATTTCGGAGATGTTCGTGCTAACATTCCTACTGCGTACAACGCATACCCTTTTAACACGTCGGATAGTATGAGACAAAACGGTAATTAATTCATTTCACTGTCACCTATGAAGTTTTCATATTACAGTTATTACACGCTATTTTCAATACTCGTTGCTGACATTTTCATGTGCTTGGGTAGGTATACCAGCAGGCACGCAACCACGAATTGTTCGTCCTATCCCATCATGCGGAAAGCTTTCGCGCGAGGTAGGACAGGAGGAACAAATGTTAGACGCCGTCACCGATGATCCAACGTAGAGTACACGCCGAATGGGCACGGTGCTCGGCGTGAACCACATGACGGTCCATAGGGTTCTAAGAACAAAAGGTTTGTTTGCACCCCTATCACTTGACTAAGGTGGGTAAAAGTAATTTTTCTACCAAGCTATGATGATTCACAAACAATCCATCATTTTGACGTGTTCGATTTTTTCCTTCCCGTAGGTGCAAGAATTACTCCCCCGTGATTTCCTGCAAAGGCTCCAATTTAGTCAGTAGTATCGCGCAGAATTTCCTTAACGTGGGGACAAAGTACTGTAGACGGAAGAAGCCACCTTCACAAGGACGGGTTGTCAAAATTTGAGGAACAGCCATTTGTGGGCCGAAGAAAATCCCCACGCGACAGTGACTTCCCATCACCAGTACGATTTTCAGGCAAATGTATGGGCAGTTATGAAGAGGAACCACCTTTCTGGGCCAGTTGTGCTGCCAGCACAGCTAAACAGCGGTGAATTTCTAAGAGTGAGTAAACATTCCCTTCAAAATATTGCGGAATTCAATCAAACACTAATCTGGTCCTATGGGCCATCCAAATTAATAACCACTCGCCTTTGCAGTTACTGGAGAGCGAAGTTTTAGACTTCCTTGAGGATATGCCGCTCGAAAAAAAATTGGGGCTATGGTTTCAGATGGATGGGTATCCAGCCCACAGGAGCTGTGTCGTAACGGAATGGATGGACGCTAACTTTGAACATCGTTAAGAAAATTTTCGTTTTTCACTCCCAATCCTTATTTTAGCCCCCCCCCCCCCCCCCCCCCGTCAGTAGCCAAGTATTAGTAGCCAGCATAATCCCCCCCCCCCCTCTTAAAACCCACACTAGGTGCCAACGTGTGCTTTTTTTTCATCTTAGGTGGATTGGGCAAAATGGGCCTGTCCGGTGGCCTCCTCGCAGTCCTGACTTGACGCCCTTGGATTTTTACCTCTGGGGAACTTTGAAATCCAGAGTGTACGAGGTCAGGATTCAGTCGAGACCTCACTTGATTCAAAGAATTCTCGAGTGTGGAGACTTCAGAACCCCTGACAACTCCGAAATGCTGTCGACACCGTTCACAAACGAACTGATCTCTTTATTCGCCAAAACATTTTGAGCAAATAAAGGATTGAACGGAGTCCCGCTTAACTTCCATAGTTCCATTATTTGTAATGCCAACACCCTTGGACTAAAATGAAAATAACGACCAAATACTTACTGATAGATGATGTGAGGGTGTCACCATTCGATTTGAAAATTACCCCATAGTTGACTCAAAACTCACTACTTCACAAAAGGTACATTTTTCATTAAAAACCCACGACTTAGCCGGAAACAACACATTTTTTCGTATTCAAACCTCATTTTCTCTCTTGAAATCAATTCCAAAAAACGTTTCGATTAGTCCGTTGGAAAGCTGACGTTTTGGCGCATTTTTTAGCTTACCTTCACCATTCTGCTACAATAATTAATATGATCACCAAGCGTTTGAAAAAACGCTGCAAAGTCCTTGTCACATGGGTTTATTATTCTATTGGAGTTCTAGAGATTTTTGTTGGCTGTTAAATGTATTGTTTCTTTCATGTGGGATGATTGAAATAGCTATTTCTGATGATTTCCTCCAATTTTGGCCCCCAAAACATGAAATAGGTACGCTTTTTTTTTTAAATCATCTTTGATCATTGGTAGTGGCATTTAATGGTCTTGATTCACCTGTTTACACTTTTCCAATGTTATTGTACACATTGATGGTGATTTCAGACAGTTTTCCAGGTTTTTGACTCATAAAAAACCAATTTTGGGAGCTGAACCTTTGGTAAAACCTCAATTTCCGCGTCTTTGGTCAAAATCGACTTCATATTCGGTCTTCTCGTCCTCAAAAACATGGAAAAAGATACCTCAAAAGCTCATGTTACTAACATGTTGTTAAAACGCAAGAAGTACCTATTTTTATACACATTTTCACTCATAACACCCCTGGGTATATTCCGATCGGGCTGAAAAGTTTCGGGACACAACTAGGGCCCAAATGGAGCATGTGTGCGAAAGAACGACTTTTTTAGACCGAAAATGAAGCCTGTACACGTGATACGGCGTACGGCGGACGGACATTGCATTTTTGGAATCTACGCACCTTGAAACGGAAAAGAAAAAATTTTGAGGGGGTGTTATAAAAATTTTTTGCTGAGCGAATACATAGGTGTATTATTCACAGAATAATAAACCAAAACAGACGATTTTAAGATTTTGACAAAGTTCACTTTTCAAATTCCATTTTCAATCCTCAGATCCTCCTAAAAAAATTTGTTAGGCATTAGAGAGACAGGAAATTTAATGCTCTTTCCAACGGTATCTTCAAATCTGAATTTACTCTTTAAATTAAGGAAATTATAGCTGCTTTAGTGAGACGAGGTCGGAAACTCGAAAAAATCTTAAAAGTGAAAAAAGTGGGGTTTTAAGCGGAGTAAAAAAAAAGTTATAGGACACTTTTGGCCAGAAATTAGATGTAGAACACGTGGGAGAGATGTTTTGCACTCTTTGGGGGAAAAAAGGAAAAATCCCAGTGAAAATCGAGGACTTTTTTCTTTTTAAATAGTTGAGCTCAAGATAACCCATGACTTTGCAATGACCCAAATATTTATACTTTAATGTTCAACGAGTATACAATGAGCTTGGCACACTTGTATTTTTCTGAAACTTATAATACATAATTATTATATAATATGCTACCAGTTTGAGTTAAAGAAAAAGATTTTTAGGGTGCCTGCATTACCTACTTTTTTTCTTCAAAATACAATGTTTTTGGATAGGTGAGTTACCGTCATTTCGTTTAGTCACACTCATGCCCGTTTTTCATGGGTTCCATGAGAAATTGGAGTGAGAAGAGGAAAAAGCTGTATTTGTCTAGGTTGTAAAGTTAAGGAAGTTTGCGCTGTTGAAGGTGTTTCTTGATAGGCACCTTGAACTCATTTTGACTTCATGTGGTTCCTACATAAAAAATAATGAAAGGTTTCCTCTTAGAACTGAAAACCCCTGCTAAGGAAAATAAAGAGGGGTAGGAACACCCAGAAACATTCACCTATCACTGATAAATTTTCGGATCTTCATAGCTTCCTTACATAGCCACGATTCTGAAGGGAGACATGAGATTTCGGGTCAGAATGAGGTTTGCTGCATAGTGCTCCAGAAGGGTACTTCCAATAAGCGCACGTTGATTCAGAAGGCTGGAAAATATATGGTATCCCGATTCTGCTCAAATTTAACTATATCACCTACGCATAAAAACCTTGCATATTGTTGCCGGCAAAAAACTAAAAACTGTAGGTCGCACACGACATACAGTTTTTATAACCTAGTTCAGCCGAAAACATCAATGAAATACCATACTCACAGAGGTACTGAATCTTGCGCCATGTTGAATGTTGATGGTGAAATTCAAACCTAAATAAACACCGAAAATAATAAAATAGGCACACAAATTACTGAGAGATGCGAAGAGAAATTCAAATTTATCTCGACGAAGGAAGCAACCGAGGGAACTTAAAACAAACAACCAACATTAGCATGGAGTGGAGTGGAAGTTCGGCTTAATTGTCCTCTTTAGATGTCGGACATAAGATGTCGGACATTAGCATGGATGATTGGGAGCGTGTGTGTATATTTCCACATTTATTTGCCTTTGGCATCCTTCGACTTTCAACATGCTTGGCATGTGAATGGAGTGGTCTTTCCTTCTTCCATGATGCTTTCAAAAGGTGCAAGAAGGAATTAACTTCTCTTTCGTAACTTTCTCATGATAAGGCCTAACTCAAACCTTTATGAAGGTAGCTGTTTGCATTGCTCTGTTGGTGAAAGCCAACAGCAAACTATAACCAACGAGATCAGACCACTTGCACTAATTTCATGCTGTGTAAAGGAAAGCGCACACCAGTGCCGCATCGCAGCCGATAAATGTCCCTAAGCACATGAGGCAGCGCATAGAATACTGATACTACCGTATAGAAGCCGCGCTCAACGTTAAAAACGCTGCAAATCCCTGCACAACGGTTTAATATTTTGTACAGAATACCCTTCTGTTACAGATCACAGCTCTCTGTATAGATAATCCGTCTATATAATATAATATGTAATATTCTACACATACGTCTATTATGTAGATCGCGGACGCTCCGTAGGTTAGTACCTAACCCCGTACTCGTTACTAGGTACCTACCTAAACCGTTGTGTAATAATTTACCTGTATAGGTTCCCCTTCTACGTAGATAGAATAATGAACCGTTGTGTAATAATTTGCCCATCAATAATACTTCAACGGTTGTTCAAGTTGCTAAAGTACCTATCAACAAAATCCAGCCCCTTCTTGGCAGATTAGCCATTGTGTAATAATTTACCGTTGTGTAATAATTTACCTTGGTGTAATAATTTACCGTTGTGTAACAATTTATCTTTGTGTAATAATTTGCCTTTGTGTAATAATTTGCCCATCAATAATACTTCAACGGTTGTTCAAGTTGCAAAAGTAGGCACCTATCAAAAAAATCCAGCCCCTTCTGGGTAGATGAGCCGTTGTGTAATAATTTACCGTTGTGTAATAATTTGCCATTGTGTAATAATTTGCCCATCAATAATACTTCAACGGTTGTTCAAGTTGCAAAAGTACCTATCCAGAAAATCCAGCCCCTTCTGGGTAGATGAGCCGTTGTGTAATAATTTACCGTTGTGTAATAATTTGCCATTGTGTAATAATTTACCCATCAATAATACTTCAACGGTTGTTCAAGTTGCAAAAGTAGGCACCTATCAAAAAAATCCAGCCCCTTCTGGGTAGTTGAGCCATTGTGTAATTATTTACCGTTGTGTAATAATTCACCGTTGTGTAATAATTTGCCGGTGTGTAATAATTTGCCATTGTTTAATAATTTACCCATCAATAATACTTCAACGTTTGTTTAAGTTTCAGAAGTACCTACCAACAAAATCCAATAGTCCATCACTTGCCAAATGAAATAATTATCGTAGAACAAACAACTCGACTTCATACAGCCATCCTTGATTACAATCAGGTGCTCCTTTGTGATGAAATCCCGGCCGGATTTATACCGTTTGATTCACGATCGTGTTGACGAAGCTTTTTGGTGCACACGAACGGCTGGACGTAGTGCTCCGGGTGGTCTTAAAAAATTGTTTAGCTCAAGATAAATTTAATATCGTAAAAAAAACCATACCCTTCTATCGAAAGTTTTCGAGCTACGGCGTTCTGAAAATTTCAACCCCTATTTTGAACCCCTTAGAGATGACTGACAGTAACGTCGAGCTTCGAGGACCAACTAGACCCCGAACGGAACCTATAACCCGAATTTCATCAATTTTCTTTCATGGTAACTAAGAAAAGTGGCCCGTACGGCGGACAGACAGAAATATTTTTATTGCAGTTTCGGATTCTACATACCTTGAAACGTAAACCATCAAATTTTGAGGGGGGGTAAGAATTTTTTTTTTCTTGCTCGATTCCAATGGTTCATTATTGAAAATAATAAACCAAAACTGAAGTCCGAAACGGCGCACCCAAGCTGTGAGACCGCCCAACTAAAATGGGCCCTGGCGCTTCGCGGGGAATTCAAATCGGATGCTGAGCCCCCGAGCGGGATATTCAAATCTTCGTTTTTTCCATAGGATGTTGACGCGATTTTATTTTTCTATTTCCGGTCTGCAGAAATGACGTGAAAACATTACTATTGTTTTCACATTTTTTTGCAGGCCAGACATAATAGAAAAATAAATTGCATCAACATTCTATGGAAAAAACTAAAAAAAAATTTTGATTGGCGAAGTGGCAGGGTAGACCATAGTGGTATTTTCCCAGTGTTATCATTACGCGGTTCACCAATCAAACAATTAATCCTTGAAATCGAACAACATAAAATAATATACAAGAGGATTAAAATTGAAGTTCTCAAGCCATATCAATTTTTTTATTCTCAAAAGTACACAGTAATAAGTAAATTTATAAGGACAGAAACTGAAACAAGGTAGGTCAATTTGTAATTTCATGTCATAACCGATGAGCTGCTGAAGAATATTCAATTTCTTCTACTGTTGTTTTTTCCTCACTGCCAGGGCCCAACCAACAGCTAAGCCATCTGAAACTACCAACCACACACACATTACCAACAATGAAACATTACCTTCATTATCACAAAACTTCGCTGCACATCAAAACCACATTTTAGGTACCTAGCAGCAGCCAAGCGGAATATGACTGAACATCTGATGAACTCTGAGACGAGGGCGAATTTATGTGGAGCAAAATGAAATTAATGAAATGAAATGAAATGTGAAGTTCTGAAAGCTAATGGGAACTCAACATTCTAGATGGACAGTTTTTACTTAACACCTTCAAAGGATAACGTCGTGAAAAGGGGATTTAGTCAGGGTGGCCACTCGATCAGGATTTTCATTTTCCCTGACTTTTCCCTGACTTCTCCCTGACTTTTTTGTCGATTTCCCTGACTTTCCGAGATTTTTGAAGCCCGACTCTTCCATCTTTTTCCCGATTTCCCTGCCTAAATTTTAGCATATTCTCTGTCAAATTTAAATATCTTAAAGGGTAAATAAACGGGTAATTAGACTAAATATTATTAAACCGAAGGATTTATGTATCAATTTATTAATGTGCTAACCTAAATAAATTTTTAATTTAGAGCGATCGGGGCACAAGAAACGCCAACCAACCAGCATACAGCAAAGCGAACTACCAAGCGTCAGCACAAAAAATGCTGCAAATTCCTACACAACGGTTTATTATTTTGTATAGAACACCCTTCTGTTACAGACCACACTTCTCTGTATAGAACATCCTTCTGTTACAGATCACAGCTCTCTGTAAATATAACCCTTCTATACAGGGTGGTCCTTAATGAACGTACCACCCTTTCAATTTCGTTGGTTGTGGAGAAATCAAAAAACTTGTCGAAGTAACCTCCCCTTATTTTTTTTACAAAGAATTCAAAAATTGCAAATGCGCGCTGCGCGCACCAACTTTGTTTTTTCAAATGGACCCCCCCCCCCCCCCCCTCAATTTTTATTGCAGATTCGCATTCTACATCAAATTTCATGAACATTTTACTTCGACAACTTTTTTTTTCCACTGCGCGAAACGGGCGCCAGGAGCGTTCAAAGTTGCTAAAGCCATCAAAATTGCGCAAAACATGGATTATGGTAAACCCCAAGTGTGGCACATGACTTTACATTGTTTTTCAGCGCTGATTCTCGTGGTGCTGTCTGTTTTTAGATTTAGCTCAGTTTTTTCGATTTTATGCCCTTAATCTACGTTTTTTGGTGAAATATTACAGTTTTTCCGAAGTATCAACTTTGGCAGTAGATTTATTTTCCCTCGCCCTTTCGCAACCCGGGCTTGGGACTGGCTAAGGCGGGCTTAAAATAAATCACACTCCTCGATAATTTTTCTGCTAAAATACGACAAAAACAATTCCTTCTTTTTTAAAAAAGAATAGAAGAAAATAAATTAAGAAAATAAATCGTTCACAGTAGTCGTTCAAATGGACCGCCGTCGTCCTCCAAACAGGCGGCAGCTCGACGAGCCCATTCGGTGGTGACTGCCTCGAACGTAGATGCCGGAGATACCGATTCGCAGGCGTCGATGATCCGCTGTTGCAATTCGGCAGCACTTGTGATAGGAGGGAGGGAGGCGTCGTAGACCTTGTTCTTCAGGTAACCCCATAAAAAATAATCTAGTGGAGTCAAGTCCGGAGAACGGGCTGGCCAAGAAATCAGGCTCCGATTGCCAATCCACCGAGAACGGAATCGGGCATCCAAATGGCGTGTAACAGCCCGTGCGTTGTGGGCAGGACAACCATCATGTTGGAACCACATTGCCTGCCTGGTGGCGAGAGGGACGACCTCCAACAAGTCAGGCAGAACCTCCTGGAGAAACTGAAGGTATCTCTCCACGTTGAGGCTACCACCGGTCAAGAAATGTGGCCCAATGAGGTCATGATTTCTCAGAGTATCCTTCTGGGTGCAGGAACCAAGCCACTTTTTTCTTTAAAAAACGACCATGTTTCTGGCTGTTATTTCGGGTTCATCAAGTCCAATAAAAAAACACCACGTGATTATTTTTAAGCCCGCCTTAGCCGGTCCCAAGCCCGGGTTGCGAAAGGGCGAGGGAAAATAAATCTACTGCCAAAGTTGATACTTCGGAAAAACTGTAATATTTCACCAAAAAACGTAGATTAAGGGCATAAAATCGAAAAAACTGATAGCACCACGTAAATCAGCGCTGATAAAAAATGTAAAGTCATGTGCCACACTTGGGGTTTACCATAATCCATGTTTTGCGCAATTTTGATGACTTTAGCAACTTTGAACGCTCCTGGCGCCCGTTTCGCGCAGTGGAAAAAAAAAGTTGTCGAAGTAAAATGTTCATGAAATTTGATGTAGAATGCGAATCTGCAATAAAAATTGAGGGGGGGGGGGGGTGTCCATTTGAAAAAACAAAGTTGGTGCGCGCAGCGCGAATTGCGCGCATGCGCGACGCTTCAAACTGCAATTTTTGAATTCTTTGTAAAAAAATAAGGGGAGGTTACTTCGACAAGTTTTTTGATTTCTCCACAACCAACGAAATTGAAAGGGTCGTACGTTCATTAAGGACCACCCTGTATAGATCACAGACCCTCTGTGACTTAGTACCTAACCCCGTACTCGTTATTAGGTAGCTACCTAAATCACGTGTTAAATGTTGCTGAAATATATTCTATCAATCAAAAACAGTAGCTAAAATGGCAAAAAGGAACAAACAAGTTCTGAAGAGAAATTCTTCATCTGGAGTGAATTCAACAGTTCACTGCCAATCAAACCCTACCGGGATTCAAGTCCCAGTAGGGTTTTGATCTCGAGAACTTTGACATTACAACCCTCACTTAGACTACTGCGCTACAGCGCCCATCTGGCCGAAAGATCAGTGTTGTGCGCTCTCAGCTCAGCTTGATGCTTGCGTACACACTGCTTTTTACAGCAAATTGTATAGCAAATTTTATGGCAACATCGTAGAATGTTCCGGATGGTCTCAAAAATTCAGAAAAATCTAACTATTTAAAAATGCGAGAAAACCCACATCTCAAAATACAATTTCCCGAGATAGGGATACTCTGGACATTTCAACCCCTATTTTCACCCCTTGCAGTTGAGCGACATTAACGCTGATCTTCGAGGATCAATTAGAGCCCAAACGGGACCCATATATATATATATATACCAAATTTCGTTAATTTTGGTTCATGGGAACTAAGAAAAAAGCCGCGGACCGTGGCGTTGGACGGCGTACGGAAGGAAATATTTTTATTCGATATTCGTATTCTAAGTCCCTTAAAACGTAAAAAATGGCAATGGTGGGGGGTAAAATGTTTCGCGGACGATTCCAACGTTCATTATTGAAAATAATAAACCAAAATCCTCCATAAAACAATGCAAGCGTTAACCAACCACATGCCGACCCTCGGCTTGACACAGCTTGCATGCAGTAGTACCCGACACGTGCAGACATTTCATCATAATTGAACTTATCTGATTTTACAGCTGGACAATCGAAAATCTCCGCCCGCCCCGTCGCCTGCGCGCGGAACCCCCTAAAAATTTTTTTGGGATGGAACATCGATGGTTGATGTTATCGAAACATCAATGTTTTGACTTCTATGTTCGACATTTAACCATCGATTCCGATATTATTGAACATCGATGTTACCGTTCCGATATTTATTTAACAGAACGGGCAAGGCCCAGCTGTACAGAGACGACAGTTAACATCGAAAATATACTTCAAATATTTGAAGTATATTGTAAACCAATCAACTTCAAATTGAACATTTAGACTGAAACATTAGCATCATACTACAGTCATAACAAAACTAGATCTAACTACAGTTAGATCTAGTTTTGGTGATTGAAGCAGTTTGAAAATAATGAGAGCCCTGAGGAACTCCAGAGGAAGGAATGAAGGAGGACGATAGGGAATTTCTGATTTTCACTAGCAGGGTGAGGTAACTGGAAACAAGATCTAACGTATTTCCTTGAAAGCCGAGAGCATTCAACTTGTATAAGAATAAATTATGATCTACCCTATCAAACGCTTTGGAAAAATCTAGGTATATGGTGGCGACCTGGTATCCTTGTTCAATCTGTGTGTATACATAGTTGGTGAAAACTAAAAGATTTGAAGGTTGACCCGCTTTTACAAAAACCATGCTGATGGTGTGCTATCAATGGTTTAAACAATGGTGTCAAAGTATTAACTACTAACATATAAACATCGATACCATCGATGTTAGCTGAATCCATATCGATGTAATTTATTGTGAAATGGAGGAAAATTCAAGGCTGGAAAGAAACTGGTGGAAGTGGAAGAAGAATACCCCGTAGGAATATTCGAACGCCATCAACTACTGTTCAAGTACCCTATCGATTGGTTCATAATCGAACTTCCCAATCGTATTCCCTAGAACTTGCCACAGGCCTGCGGGGAGCTGAGGGGACGGATGGGGCAATGGTGACATCCTCTACTCTGTTCACCAGGTGCGCCAGGCAGGCATTGCATGCTCTGAACCTATCAGATGACTGGACAGAAGCAGAGCAGTAAATAAAGTGCGTCAGTTCAAAATCTCAAGAGAACAGCGGACGTGCGGTAATTTTCCCTGACTCGCCACTCGATTTCCCTGACTTCCCTGACCAACATTTTTTTCCCTGACTTCCCTGACCGGTGGCCACCCTGGTTAGGTAATTGTGGTGATGACACGAATTATAGCTACCCTCATACATACATAACGAGACTGTTGTTGATCATGGATAAGAGTTATATAGGTACTTTATTTTATTTTTATTTTTTTTATTTTTGATACATAACGGGCAAAGCCCAGTTTACAAAGAATTATGAGGTTGTGACGATATCAGTTGACAGAGTAATCAAGTAAAGGAAGTAATACACTAGAATAAAAATCATTTACAAATAAAATAATAAGAGCATTAACATAAAGCCACTAGGACAAGAATGGAATTTAATGTTACATAATGTCACTGGTATTAGAACTAACGGACTGAGATAACGTAGACTTGAAGAAGGAAAGTGAGTTGGAGAAAAAGTCTAGGTTGGGAGTGAAACTGAGGAAGTAATTTGCTTGACGGGGGAGCCTGACCAGGGGCTGGTGGTATAGGTAGTTAGTGTGTGAGAAGGGTGTATGAAAGAGAGCTGGCTGACGGGTGTGAAACAAGGGCACATTAAACGATATTTTTGAGAGCAGTGATGGGCAGTCGAGATGACCATTCATCAATCTGTAGAGGAAGACTGTATCCGATACTACTCTCCTGGTCACGAGCGGATGTACACCGTGTTGCTCCAAGTTGGGGTGAGAGTGATGCTCGTGGTTCATGTTGAGTTTGAATGCGGCATACCGAATGAACCTCTTCTGAACCCTCTCCAGATTGTCTTTATGGACGGAGTAGTGGGGTGACCATACTATGGATGGGTATTCCAAGATCGGACGAACTATGGCTTTATAAAGGAGCAAAATGGCTTCGATACGGTGGAATTCCCTTGTGGTGCGCTTTAGGAAGCCAAGAGCCCTCATAGCGCGAGATGTAATGTTGGCTATATGGTCACCGAACGTCAGCTGCTGGTCGAAGAGTACACCCAAGTCCTTCACGATGGTTTTACGGTGAATTTGCGTGCCGTTGATCGAATAGTTCCCTGTTATGACGTTCTGCGTTCGATAAAAAGAGATAACGAAACATTTCGAAGGGTTCAGAGAGAGATGGTTGCATTCGCACCATGCCGCGAGACGATCAAGATTGTTTTGGAGCTTCCGGCAGTCGTTGTCAGATCCAACTTTACAGAAGATTTTTAAGTCATCAGCGTATAAGAGAAATTGGACGTCACAGAAGATGAATCCGACACTATTGAGGAGGAGTAGGAAGCACAAAGGGCCGATATGGGACCCCAGAGGGACCCCCGAGGTGGCAATGAATGGGCTCGATGTGACTCCCCTCAATCGAACTATCATACTACGGTCAGTCAGGTAGCTCTCGATCCATGATAGGAAAGCGCCGTGTACCCCCAGGGAACCTAACATAGCCAATATGTGCATATGCGACAATCTGTCGAAACATTTGGCGAAGTCAGTGGAGATAGAGTCGACCTGTGCACCATCACCAAAAGCATTGAGAATGAAACTTTGGAAACATAACAAATTCGTAGTCGTTGACCTCCCCGGCATGAACCCGTGTTGTTCTGGGATGATGTATGATGAGAAGAGGGGATTAATTTGCTTCAGGACGAGTTTTTCAAGAGGTACTATTACTATATGATCTGCTGACCATGAATTCATTATTCTGATAGACACCTAAATGTATCATTTATATAATTTGATGACGCCATCGCTCCAGTCGTGGCATCCAATTTGGTGACGCCACCACTCCCGTGGTGACATCAAATTTGGAGACACCAAATGTCACAAAACATTTACGGAATGTTGAATGAACTTAGCATTTACTAATTATAATAGGTTCATTTGGCCTAGCACTCCAAAAAGAATTACCTGCTTCATAACGTAGTGATTTTTCGTAGTAGGAACTGCTTGATAAAACCAGAAGTGGACGGGTGACTTGCAGGCAGCATGCAGTCAGGTACAAAACCAGGGATGGACAGCAAGCAACCTGGCAGGCACAAATACACTCAGAATAACCACAAGCCACTAGGATGTAAGGTATTATTAAATAATTCCTTTTGATTTCAACTTGATATATTTTTATGTACCTAGTAGGTAGGTACCTAATCTTAAATCAAGTCCACCTTTCAGCGCGTATAGATTTTTCAATGGAGTTGACATGGCTGACCTCTTGGCACTTTTTATCTTTTCTTTGCAAAGAATTGAGTCAAGGCTGCATTATCTCTGTGCAATTTTTATTGTAACATGACCGTTATTACGGCAAGATCACAGCCTATTAGTACTTCGCAAGTACAAATCGCAATAAATTGCAAACCACAGCTTCCAAACCGTAAAATGGAAAACCAAGCCCAAAAAAGGTTCACACTGATTTCAGATGATATAGGTACCTGCGTACTCTTCTTCTCGATGGATTATGTGCCATCCTATTAAATTATTATTTTGTTATTACTTGCAAGTACACAGAAGTCAAAACAGGTATGCAGATAGGTAGGAACTTACCGATTTTCAGCTTTCACTGGAAGATTGACTGGAAAGATTTTTGTTGTCCGGAAGCGGGTGATCAAGAATTACAGATGAAAAAATTTCTCTTCTTTAGCCCCGGCATATTAGTAAGCACGCATAAGTACGTACAATAAAACTATAGGTAAGTAAATTCACTTTAATACAACAAAATGATGATGAATGACGTTCAAAACCATCAAAAACAATCACAATCACAACAAAATGGTGGAACAAGCGAACAACCCGAACTAACTGCTACTACCACCTTAACACGACATAAAATCAAAACATTTCGCACTTTTAGCATAATCTTGCAGATTTGTTGCTTAATTACAGAACACATTATGAAAATTATATACTGAAATTATTTAATAGCGAGTTATTAGAATAAACAATAAAAATTGGCGATATTACTGCTCCATGTGGTGAGACCGCCCAACTAAAAAGTAGGATTCAGCTTTCCCCATTGGAGTGCGGGCCCCCTGAGGCAGCGCACCTCATCGGAAAAATGCGGTCATTTGGCTGTTTCGTCGTTTGTTTCATTCGTCATGGATTCTTCCGATGAAGATGTTTTATTTTTGGTTCACTATTTTCAATAACAAACCTTTGAAATCGTGCATGAAAGAAAAAAAATTAACCTCTTATCAAAATTTGATGATTTCCGTTTTAAGGTGCCTACCACGTTGAATCTGAAATAATAGAAGTTATTTAAAAAATTTATGTCCGTCTGCCGCGCTTTGCACTCCGTTTTTTTCTTAGTTACCCTGAACTGTGAACCAAAATGATTGAAATTTCGTGTGAAATAGAGTTGTTTGTACTGTGGTATATTTTAATTTATTTTGTTGAAAAAAGATTGTTATTTTGGATTTTGTTGAGGGTATTGTAACTTGAACAAAATAACATTCATGCATAACAACAAATAATAATAATAATAGGTAATTATGTACGGTAGGGCTCAAGAAGTTTAAATTTTTTCGTTTTTGTATAGAAATGCATTTCATTTTCAACAAACGCTTTTGTACCAACTTAAGTACCATGTTATAATGAGCAGTTGTAACTTATTAACAGTCGAGAACTTATACAGATGATATGGCACTATCAGTTACATGCAAAACTAGAAGTGAGGGAGACCATGTCATGATGTCAGAGTTTGCTGTTTTGCAGCCTGCACTTGCTGAGCTAAATCTTGATATAAATTACCAAAAATCTACAGTTCTCAACTTCACTTCCAAAAGAAACCAAGACAGCTTGGTACTGTCAGGGAATTTTGGAGTTATAGTGGAAACAAAGGTTAGCAAATACCTGGGAATGCAAATAGATTCTGGATTTACAATGTGGCCTCATGCTAAATACATAAAAGAGAGGGTCACCATAGCATTACGATGTCTAAAGGGGTTCACCTGGGGGTGCCATCCAACTGAGCAAATGAGGCTTTACAAGACGGTAATACTTCCAACCTGTTTTTGTCAGTTTCTTCACGTTTTCTCTGGCTGTGGTTAACTTACAGTTCTGGGGAAGGTCTTAATACGCATTATATTAATCCGTGAATAGAGTTAGGGACATAGCTCTAAATGATTCCTGAAATTTCCGAAAATTGAAATTCAAAAATGTAGTTTAAAAAACTTTTTCTTGAATGTTTGTGTCTTACGACATTTTCGGAGAGATAATAAAGTTGATAATCCAAGAATCAAAATTTTGTTATGTAAAATAAGAAAGAAAACATGAAGAGAAATTTCACGTATTTTGAAAAAAGGCTCGAGAAAGGGGGCGCCGCACAGTGGGGCAAACGTGGAAAAAAGTCAATTTTTTGAAAAATAAGAATTAATTGCCGGAATAATGGAATCCTATAGTAAACTTCCTGTAGAATCAAGGTATGATAGCAGTTTTCAGTAAAAAAATTTCATATCCTCAAATTTCTTAAGTAAAGTGAGAAAATCATAAATTTTGCTTAATTTTTAAGCGTTGTTATAAAAAACATAACACTTTTCTAAAAATTTATTTTTAAAGCGTAAGGGTTTATAACGATCATGAAAACACCCAACAAAGGAATGAGAGCATTGCTTAGGACAACAATACGCTTAGGAGGTATTTTGAAGAAAAAACACACTCTTTTTCATTGTCAATTGCATGTTTTGTGACTTTCAAAAAAAGCTCCACAAGTCTCCAACGTGGCTGTTGAATATTTCTTTTCCAGGCGAAGTTAGGTAGCACCTGTATAAATTTCAGCTGCGCATATTTGCGCGTCTGACCTCTGCTCTCATTCTTTCAATAAGAAACAGTAGGCGTCGGTCAGAGCCCTACGCAAATGGGCTTGTTCAAACATGTGTTGTTTATTCAATTGGTTGAGTATTCGGCGTGCACTTTTATCACGCTATGAGAATCCTTTTAATACCACGTCAGTCTTCTCGGTTAGTCGTTCTCCAGAGATGGAACCAATACAAATTTTATACGGTGATTTGTGTGAATTTCTATTTAACGGAGGTGATATTGAACAATATATCGTGGGTAACTTCACACATCTGAAAGAAGATGAGCTCTCCTTGTTGATAACACAATTAAAAAAGAGGTTTCTCACTCATTTTAATCAAAGGTGGTCGACAGCTGCCCGTAACAAGCAGAACTTTTTAAGAAAATACCGCGATTGGATGAAGGGTGAGTTTATGATTAATTTACCAAATAGTGATGACAGGGCTTGTATGCAATCCGCGGAGGGCGGCTTTCATAGAATCGGACGACCTGAAAAACCTTTTGACGAGTGTGGTGAGAGGGGTAAGAGGTTTAAAATTGCAAAAATACGATCGTTGAACGATCAAAATTTGATAGATGCAGCTGGTTCCTCAGCCGAGGTTGATAAGTCACCAGTGTTTACTGCCGAATTTGCATTAGCTCTTTTCCTCCAAGCCAAGATGACCAGGTTTCAGTACGAAACTATCAGAGCTGCAACTAAAAGTGCAGGTTTTAATATCTTCCCCTCCTACAAAAAAGTGGCTGAGGCAAAAAAAAATTGCTATCCAAGTGGTGTTAATATATCGGAAACCGGTGGTGGGGTTCCGCTACAGAACTTGCTTGATCATACCGTGGATAGAATATTTCAAACAATGACAGAGGAGGAAATTGATAATTTGAAGGACCATAATGTCACATTACATACGAAGTGGGGATGTGATGGGGCCTCAGGCCAGCAAGAGTTTTCTCAATCGTTCTCACAAGTCAATGAAGGAAAAACTGACGCGAACCTATTCATGACGTCTATCGTGCCTCTGCGAATCACTGCAACTGATAATGACGATTCCATTAGTTGGTTGAATCCAAGACCTTCGTCAACACTATATTGTAGACCACTGAGATTTGATTATGAAAAGGAAACGGATGTAGTAGTTAAGACAGAAATATTGAGAGTAGAAAATGAAATTAAAAATCTGCAAGATATGAGACTGATTATAGGCACTCGTGCAATTACTGTAAAACATGTATTGCATTTCACGATGTTGGATGGGAAAGTAGCCCAAATTTGTACTGATACCACGGCTTCTACCAATTGCGTCATTTGCGGTGCTCGTCCAACGGAAATGAATAATGTGCAATCAGTAAAACAGAGACCTCCAAATCGCGAAGCTTTTAAACTGGGAATTTCTCCTCTCCATGCCAGAATTAAATTTATGGAGTATATTCTTCATCTTAGTTACAACTTAAAATTTCAGGCATGGAGGACCAATGCTACAACTAAGCCAATCAAAGATGCCGAGAAGAACCGAATTCAAAGAGAATTACTGAGTCAACTTGGTATAAGAGTTGACTACGTGAAGCAGGGCTACGGATCGAGCAATACAGGGAATACCTCGAGAAGATTTTTTGCTAACCCCTCAGTTGTAGCTTCGATAACTGGTATTGATATAACATTGATTTGCAGATTAGGGACAATCCTGGAAGTGATCAACAGCAGCAGTCATCAGATTGACGTTTCCAAATTCGCCACTTACACCCAAGATACTGCTGAATTAGCTGTGAGGTTGTACCCGTGGTACTATATGCCATGTAGGTACACTACATAAGATATTAATACATGGGTCCGAAATAGTTGAATCTGCTGCTCTGCCAATCGGTGCACTCTCAGAAGAAGCTCAAGAGAGTCGGAACAAGGACTACAAACATTTCAGAACTCATTACACAAGAAAAAATTCCCGATTGAACACCAACGAGGATATTTTTCATAAACTGCTAGAAACGTCTGACCCCTTTATCACTTCCTTGCGTCCATCTCCAAAGAAAAGGCTTGAAGATTTCAGCGCGGAAGCTGAGGCGTTACTTTCGTAAATGCAATGCGCTGTCAAATTTTGACTTTTCAAGGCATCCCGAATATGCTGATGCGCAAAAAGTGCAAAAATGAGTTGTAGTGAAGTTATTTATTTCATTTTTCTGTTATTTCAACAGAGGACATGAGCAAATTTTGAGAAGAAGCAAAATTTTCAGGTTGTTCCGAAGAAAATGTTCAGTTAAGTTTGATAATGAAACTCTTGTAAAACAGATAACATCGTTTTTTCTAATGTATTTTTCCCCTCTGAATCGAATGAAACCACTCCCAAGTCGATATCATTATCCGTTTTCGAGATTCGTAGTTTTTTCCGTATTTTGGCCATTTGGCCCCACTGTGCGCCGCCTGTAGGCGCTCTCTGCGGGCAATGTGCCGAGTCTCTCCCCCTTCACACGCAGCCGCCCTGCCTTGTCGCTTCGGTCGTCGTGTAGTCTAGTATTATAGTATCCATGGCATTATCAGTTCCAGCGGCTTTTTGCCAGGGAAGGAGGTAATTTTCAACGTTCTTGGTCCGATCGGCAGGGGGGGGGGGGGGGGAGGCGGTGTTGCCATATTCACTGGACGAATGGCATCGCTGTAACCCACACGGTGGGCATTCCAGATTCCAGCTAAGCTTCAGATTAGTTCCCTGTTCAGCTGTTGCTCCCCCTACCCTTCCTTCCACATCCCCAACCTACCACAGCTTTTTTCATTATTTTCCTAATTTACCGTCATAATTTTCTCATGATTGGATTACAATGGTTTGGGACAGTAAATAGGTAATTTTTACAGTATGTTCCCAATTATTTTGGGTACCTACTTTCCTAATTAAAGCTACAATCAGCCATACATTTTTTTTGATTCTTCATAGTAGGTAGCTACCTACCTATTTACGGTACATATTAATTACGTATATCAATTAAATGTTTCATAAATTGGCCTAAATTTAGCAAAATCAATAAAAAAATAGGGGAAGATTGTTTTGAGTTGGTAAACAATTATTTGAAAAATAATCCACTAGGTAGATCAAAAGTTGACGCCACAATCACTAGGTGCCTACCTGAATTCATTTGAGGAAGTATAGCCAGGTACCTACTTAATTTTCTTATTTTTTAACTATTCTGCTCGAACTTCTTGTTGGTCACATAATATTATCTGAAAGCCTCGAAACTTACCTTGCCGGCTGAGTGGCGCAAGGTCAATCTCTGACCCATCAGGTTAGTTGTAGGTACTATTATTTTTCTGTCTGGGGTACTTTTACATTACGTAATTATTTAATTTTGAGAGGATTTTACTGGTTATTTATATATGTATGTAAATTTTACTTTTTATAAATCAATGTATGACCAATGAATGTATCGACTGAACACAAAGTAGATACCTACCTATGTGAGACAAATAACTTAGGTACTCCCACACAGTGTGAGATTTGTAATTTCATTTCATTTTTATTTATACTTATGTGTACTTCACTCAAAATTAGACATGACTTTTTAAAAGATTGATTACCTACACACTGTCTAGTGTTCTACCTGTCATACTAATACAGAATCAATTCAAAGACAAATTATCTAACATGATTTCAAGTACCTACTTTTAATCATCATACCCTTCACTGCCTACTTGAATTGAACGACAATAGGAAGAGGATTAGATAGTAACAAATAACTTTTCAGGTGTTTAACGTTTTATTCAATGAATCAAATAAACTATATAACTAGTGAGTATTAGTGATTCGACGTGACGGATAAAACGGACGGTAACCCCAATATGCGGAATAGGATAAAAGTGTGAACCAAAATACTAACATAATGACAGAATATTACCTATATAAATGACAGAACTATGGTTTGGAGCTTGATCATAAATATATCACAGTTCATACTTTTGAATTTTTCTCGAATAGTACCGGCATGGTACAGCATGTGAAGAGCTCTCGATTTTGATTAAGGATTTGGTCAGATAGGGTAACGTTGAGTGGGTTGGATTTTACAGTGATATAAAAAAGAAATACTAAGGGTGACCGAAGGAATTCGTAACACTGTATTAGGTGGTAGTCATAGGTACTACTGGTAGTTGGTAGTCACGATGATTTACATCATAACATCGTAATACCAAAGCAAGCCGTAGAAAAGTAAATTGCAAAGCTCATGAATAATATTATACAGTTACACTGCTCACATTAACTTTTATTTTATTTTATTGGACACTGAGTTAGTCTGGATCTAGGTAGGTATTCGGAAATCCATTTAGGTTCATGTTCATTTAAATCGGAGTTCAAACTCGCTTCTTGCTGTATAATATACGACTGGAGTTGTCAACTTCGGATATCTCGTCAATTCTGATCGTCTTCCTGAACAAAAATACACAGTAGCAAATTACAACAGGCATTTCTATAATATTAAATGTAAATATAAATAAAGTGAATGTAATGTAAATAAAGTTTTCCTACATACACTTATTTCATGTATAGGTGCTATCTTCTATAATGTTAATAAATAATGTTAATGACCCCCAAAAATCCTCATTAGACCCCTGTTCTGTGTGAAAAGCAACTGAAATGGTATTTTTCAGCCTTCACTCACCCTTCCATGCCACTTTCAGTGATTTTATATATCAATTTTAGCAGTTTTTACCAATTTTTGACCCCTTAAAAACTCAAATTTGACCCCCTTCAAATTTTTTAAAATTGCTTATCCTTTTGTTTGGCAATAAGAACATTTTGGCGAAATTTGGAATTTTTATCACGTAACCAAGGTCAGGTATCGTCTGGAGTGACACATAAATAAATATATATATAATATACGTATACATTTTTGTTGAAATCTAAGGATGAAATCAGGATGATCTGAAACGGATTTTTCTATAAAATAATTGCAAAAACTTATGTTCTGAAAATTTTGGACCCATTGCAATACCTTCATTTTCCTTAAAAATTCGCGAACATTGTTGTGTGTATTTCTTCAGTTTATCTTACCTAACGTTATCTGTAACATTTAGTGCTTTGTTAAATTTAATTTAAATTCAGCTTTCTTTGTAATTTCAAACCTTATTACCGAATTTTCAAAGAAAATAAAGCTATTGCAATGGGTAACATTTTCAGAACATGAATTTTTGAAATATTTTTATAGGCAAATCCGGTTCAGAGCATCCTAAGTTCATCCCTAGATTTTAGCAAACATTTATTATGTAGATTTATGTGCCACTCCCGATGATATCTGTCCTTGGGTAGGCACATGGTAAAAATTCCAGATTTCTCCAAACCGTTTCTATTGCCAAACGAAAGGATGAGTTCGAAGATGAGCAATTTTCATATTACAAGGGGGTCAAATTGGAGTTTTTAGGGGCTAAATGTCGGTAAAAACGGCTAAAATTGCAAACAATTGCTATAAAATCATTAGAAGTGGTACGGAAGGGTGAGTGAAGACAGAAAAATACCATTTCAGTTGTTTTTCACACAGAATAGGGGTCAGATTTAGATTTTTTGGGGTAAAAAATTGGTATTAATGGTAAAATCAATATCAATTCACCTGACGTTGTGTGGGGTGGTTAATGAGGACGGAGGGACTACCTCGATGATAAAACTATTTTTCTCAAAAGCAAGTGGGTCAAATTTGACGTTATTAGGGTCAAACATAGGTAAAAATGGGTAAAATCACGAAGTTATTATTTTAAGAAAAGTGGTATGGATTCTCGCTATATCATCCTTTTACACAATATCAGGAATATTTCTTTGAAAATTCGCTCTTATAGCCATGCTACATGAAAGGATGTTTTTTCTATTTCCGATAAGCAATCCCCCCCCCCTCCTTTCAACAATCCTGGCTACGCCACTGCGTATTATAAATCTGTGCTGATCTGGCAAAACGTGGTAGGTATGTCCAATGCAGATGATTTTACAGGAGAGCATGTCAAAGTTTTACAAGTTGAGAGAAGCGCATGAAGAATCTGGGGAATGTGATATTACAGCGAAATATTTGATCTGCTTCTAATAATAAGAAGTATTACCTGATTTTTTCTCAAAGAAAGACCATTTGGTGGGAGACATCACTGTCTGCCAGACTCTGGATCGGATGTTGTTTGGACAAGAACTGAGGGCAGAAAATAACATAAAATCAGTAAATTTGGGTACCGTAAGGTGGGGCGAATAGGGTCACTTTTCAACTTTCAACGTCTGTAGTTTTTTCCCTGTTTGAGATAGAGATTTGATTCCAACGGCAATACACAGTTCCCTGCTTCTGGTTTTCATTACCATGGTCAAATAATGAAATACTATCACAGGGAAAGTGCTATGGTTCAAAAAGGGCCCTGAACCGATTGGTCCACCGGGTGAGGTGAATAGGGTCACCCATAGGTTTTTCAAGCAAAAAATTGAATATCTCCTATTCAACACTAGCGTGGACCAAATGGGTCACGAATCTTTAAAAAAAAGTGTTTTCCAAAACCACCAGTTTTTTTTTTTTTTTTTACAATTTTTTCGGGCTGTACAACAAAAAAGCGAATTTCTCAATAACTTGTTTATTTATGAAGTGGAATAAATATTTATTCAGTCTTTAAATGCTATTTATCACGTGAAATGACTGATATATTGAGTAGGTAAACATTAACCATGACTGAACATTATTCTAAACCAAATTAATTATCACAATCGAGGAATGTTTAAGCTCGAAAATTGGAAGGAACTAGAAGAATTAGAAAAAAACTGACTCATAAAATTAACTGACTGAAGGCACTAGAATTAAAAATCACAATGAAGAATCAAGTTTAAAAAAATCACAATGAAGAATCAAGAATGATTGAATCAATTAAAAATCACAATGAAGAATCAAGTTAAAACTTGATTGAGACTCAATGCATCACAATTGGGAAGCTCCAAATCACTCCAAATGAGTGGCATCAACCATGAAGTGGTAGTGTCCTCGTTGAAGCTTCTTCAACCTTATAATCACTCCTCAGACAAACAAAAAGTTGCTGACCCGATTCGCCCCACTTTTGCCCCAAAACTGCCTCCTGGCGAAAAAAAAATCAAAAAAAATCGAAAGGTTAATGCCACCGCTGTCAAATTCGGAGGGAATTATCTAAACAAGTTCAGGGTTGTGTTATCACAAGGACAGGCTGCCTACCTTCACACAGTTGGCGGGGTGAACAAAGTTTGTGGGCTATTGTAAAACAGCTGATTGAGGCATCGCCATTTTCATAGCCGGGTAGCACCCATGGCGGACAGTAGATCGTTAGCTAATCGATAAATTGATCCATCGATACCTAAGGAATCGAATGCCGTTTGGATCGCCTCGATATCTTTGTCCGTTGCCGATATTTTTCGATTTTAGTAATTTCCCCGAAAATTGACCCTATTCACCCCACTGACCCGATTCGCCCCACCTTACGGTATACTGATTGCAAAGAATTAGAAATATCAATGAACACCTTAGAAATACATTTTAATTTATCGAGTATCTGCTTGGTGTTTTGACTGATTTTGACACCATAACATGCCAAGAGTTGGGAATTTACAGTATTTCTTAGGTTTTTATTGAGGTTTCCTAATCTACAAAACCAAAAAACCTCGGAAACACATCCATCTATATTAACCATGGAAACATTCTTTTTTTTTAACTTATTGCATTTCAATTTTGACGTTCACAGTAGTAGCTACCTAAAGATTTTTTTATTCATTGCTTATCTCAGATTGTATCTGCTTGATATTTTGACTGATTGAATTGAAAGAAACAGTAAATGAACAGCCAACATTTCTGTACATGTCCAACGGAATCATAAACCATGTGACAAGGATTCTGCAGCGTTTTGG
The DNA here is from genome assembly GCA_954871275.1 of Leptopterna dolabrata. NCBI lineage: Eukaryota > Metazoa > Arthropoda > Insecta > Hemiptera > Miridae > Leptopterna > Leptopterna dolabrata. The sequence goes on along the minus strand of OX940974.1, from coordinate 30,862,691 downwards.
TTTATTATTCTGTGAATGACACACCTATGTATTCGCTCAGCAAAAAATTATTATAACACCCCCTCAAAATTTTTTCGTTTCCGTTTCAAGGTGCGTAGATTCTAAAAATGCAATGTCCGTCCGCCGTATCACGCATACCGGCTTCATTTTCGGTCTAAAAAATTCGCTCTATCGCACACATGCTCCATTTGGGCTCTAGTTGTGTCCCGAAACTTGCAGCCCGCTCGGAATATACCCAGGGGTGTTATGAGTGAAAAATGTGCATGAAAATAGGTACTTTTTGTGTTTTAGTAACATGACCTTCTGAGGTATCGTTTTCCATGTTTCTGAGGACGAGAAAACCAAGATGAAGTCCATTTTGACCAAAGAGCGGAAAATTGAAGTTCTACCAAATGTTCAGATCCCAAAATTGACTTTTTTATGAATCAAAAACCTGGGAAACCGTCTGAAATCACCATCAATTTGTACAATAACTCTGGAAAAAGTGTCAACACGTGGATCAAGACGACTAAATGGCACTACCAATGATCAAAGATAATTTGAAAAAATAAATAAATAAAATAAAGGAGCGTACCTAATTCGTGTTTTGAGGACCAAAATTGGTGGAAACCATCAGAAATGGCTATTTCATTTATTTCACTTGAAAGAAACAATAAATGAACACCGAACATTCCTGCAGGTATGTCCAATAGAATAATAAACCCATGTGACAAGGACTTTGCAGCGTTTTGGTTTTCATGTCCAAACACCACCCGATCCTTAATCTGGTAAACAATGATATCTCCCACCAAATGGTCTTTCTTTGACTAACGATCAGGTAATCTTATTATTCGAAGCATCCAATGGATTAAATCAAATAACCTACATGTTGCTGAATGTGGGGTAAAAAAATAGTTCGATGAGGTAGCAACTCATTGAAGGCTTGGTTATCATCGACAAGTCTGTGTACAAGTATGTGCCGCCAAATTAATTATTGGGTCTGGCAAAACATGATATACCTGATTTATCATGTTCTGACAGACCAAGAAAATGTCGAAACCATACCAGTGGAGGCATGCCAACACTGCTAAGTTACTCAACAACTTTTGCCAGACTGCGCTGACCTGACTTAGCACTTACTGCTGATGGCTATTTTTCAAATTTTCCGCTAAATCAACCTTATCATCTTTAGCCCGACCGAATAACTCACTAATATGGACTCATTCACGAAAAAATGAACTTACCATGTTTTTCCAGACCAGTAGAGAAATAAGTTTTACTCATACACCTATTTCGGATAGGGAGCTATCACCCTACCTGTATGTATCTATGTACATTCTTAGTGAGCGGGTACTGCTAGTAATATTATGTTTAGAGATGCACTGCAAATTATTACTTACACTACTTCTTGTTCCTTCTTGGGGATGAAAGGTTCTTTTCGAATAGGTTCAACATGTTCAGGTAAACTTGTGTTGTGATGAAAGGTTTCAAGTTGTGGAACCATCTTCTCTGGCCAGAATTGGTCACCACGTCCTATTTTCACAATGAAAATGTTAGGTTGTTCTTTAGTGTAAACTACAAAGTAGCACAGCTTTCTGCCAGTCACCTGCAACTGCCTTTGAACCTGTAACCACAAAATGTAGGTATGAAGTTATGTAGGTACGCACCAACTAATGATTATAGAATGGATCACACAGTTCAGTATATTTATGCATCACAGGTAGGTAGTTACAATCTATCCCAACATTTGTTCAGAGCAATTCCAGCCATTCAGCGTGACCATATCAGAAGCTTATGACTTCGATAATACTACATTTTCCGCAACAAGAACATTCAGGCCAAATTAAGATTAAAAAAATTTTTTTTTTTTACATACATAGTGAGCCTGCCATACCAAATAAATTTATAGATATATAATACCTCTAATAACCATTCCAATACATAATAATAATAAACCAACTATCAATATGCTCTGAAACGCCCGCGAATGAACAGTTAGCAGAACTGCAAGTAGGTTAACTTTTCTGAAGCCTGCGCAACAGTTTCTTCTTCAACAATTTTCAGAAATTAACTTTACGAGAAATAATACCGAAAAAATTTCAATTAAGTACGTATATACCTACTATTAAACACAACAGAGAGGCTAAGTACGTCTGACACATAAAACGGCCGTTGATTCTATGAATTTCCGCCTCACGGAAAAACCTATAAAACCTAATAAATTATTTATGGTTCGATACTAAACTGATAAACCCACGGATCCCTCAGCCAATCATGAGGTTGTGGACGGAGATTTAGCCGCAGGAGATTTGACAATAACTTTCCAACGAAGGTTAACGATTTTCGTGGGATGCTGGGTAACTGAGTTTTACTCCCAAACTACGGAGAACGTACTAATTACGTGACAATCATTAGACTAACACAAAATCTGTTGGCCGCAAAATTCAGTTTGATCCACAGAGGAAACGTGATAGGTAGGTAATTTTTATGCTAAGCCAACATCGTGTGAAAGTTGAATCGTTCAGCTTGATATTGAAAGAAGGTTCATAAATACCGACGTAGGTATTCTTAACTGAGGTACTAGATATAGGTATTTTTTAGGCCGTAAAAAGGGAATCTTTTTGCGGATGTGCCGTTACTGAGAGACCTTTACACATATCATACTGTTACTGTAATAACAACTATTTCAATTTGTTGCTCTACACAGGAAACACAATAACGATTAATTAGGTACCTAATTATGTAAATCTGTGGTATCAACTTAATGTTCTGCGCCTCTTTTTGTCGCCTTTGTTACCGATGTTTCTCCTGGTCCACTTCTTCGGCGATGGAGGCATACACTTTGATACACTCGACGGATATCACTACGAAACTACGAATGAACTATAGAATACTGATACCTACTAACGCGAACGAACCGCGTGAGAGAATAAAGAGAACAAAGGAATGAACTAAAAACAACAGAATATAACCTATCAACTAGCAGAGGGAGCTCACCTAATCACGAAGATCACGAATGTTATAGTGTCCATGAGGCAATGGAATTGATAACTAAAAACTAACTGTGCACTTACAACAACCATCGAAATTCGGCAGGACGGTCTCACTGCCCCTACCGGCGGGCGCCAAATCTTCAAATCTCGCTGGGAAACTTCCCGCGGAAGCGATGTGGAAGTGATGTTCAGCGCACTCTCGTGGTTGGGGGTGCTACTGGCCTTCCCGTCCCGCGACCCCTTCCACCCAGAAGAACATATATTATCATTAATACAAAAAGCTCAGAACTAAGCGTTGAGACAGATACTAGGGGCAGTGAAATCCACACCTATAGCTTCATTGCATACCCTCACAGGCTTGTAACCAGTAGAACACTGGGCGCAGCAACAAAGTGCTAAAACTGACTGTCACAGCACCAGACATCTGCTGGTCAACAACTCAACTAACATACCTGCTATCTGATGCCAGACAAAGGAAATATGAGAGACGGAAAGCAGTCCTACAACAGATTGATAACCTCACAAAACATAACAACATACACCTACCAGATGACCAATCCCTACAGCACCTTGTTGAAGAAATAAAATACAATCTCTTACAACCAACCAAGTATTAACAAAAACAACATAACACCGGAAGAAGCCAGGGTCACTGCTCTAGAACACATATGTAACAAGTATCAGTCACACCTACAAATTACACTGATGGTGCAAAAAACAAAGCAGGTGCTGCAGCTGGCATATGGTGCCCAAGCCATAAACATAGCGAAGGGCTACGAGTGGACACAAGCAGCTACCAAGCAGAGCTTGAAGCCATAGCCGTTGCCCTGGAACATATTCGAGAACACAGCCAACAAACTGACACTGACATTATCACAGACTTACAAGCAGCCATCACAGCAATCAAGAACTTGAAAAAAGGACAGGCACCCCCCCATACAACTACTACAAATTTATGGAGGGCTGCAAGATGGTGGGAGAGGGGCCTCATCGTAAAACAGCAATAGTGCTCATCACATGTCTCATCGACTCACAGTAAAGATATCACACAGCGAGTGCGTGGACACAGATACATACTTGTATTACTATGACTGTAAGGAGGAGATAGCCAGGCAGGCCAGTCACAAATGGCGGTCAGAGTATTGGGCAAACAAAGATGCTCCGGGTGGCTGGACCGGCAGACTGGGAATAGACCCTTTGAACAGCCCATGGTTCATCGAACAACGAACATACGACATCAAGACTGTAACAGGCATTAATAGACTAATCGCAGGACACCGCAACAACGAAAAATTCAAATACCTCATGCGCAAGACCAGCAGTCCCAATTGGTACCTATGCAGAAATGACCAAGAACTAGGGTTGCGCATCGATGTTCGATATTATCGAAACATCGATGTTTTGGCTCCGATGTTCGATGTTTTTACCATCGATGTTTAGCTAGTCGATATTATCGGACATCGATGGTTTGAAGTCAACATCGATGGTTTGAAGTCAACATCGGTTTTTTCAGAAAAGTTTTCTTCATTGTTTTGTTCACTGAAATTTAAAAAAAAAGGGGAGGAATTTTAATTATAATTTTTATCACGGATTAATTGTGTGAAATTGGTAAGAACGCAGCTTCGTCGATATAATGGTTTAAGGACTGGAGGTCATCCCATGGCCCTTTGGGATGGGAATAGGACAGTTTTTGTTTTTGCATGGGCGGAAGGTCCCCAATTTGTCAAACGACTCCTGGTGTTGGACGGCAGGAAAGATTTTTGAAATCGTAGTCAAAATGTAGTTTGATTTGAACTGTATGATTCCGGTTGGCTGGTATTTGAGCCACCTCAAGTCAAACACTACAGGTCCAGATGGTTTTTTACCTGGGTGAATCGACGGTTACCACATAATGACTGGGAAAATCCTTGAACGTGTGATGTTTAGGAAGTATGTAATGTAGGGCTGCCATCGAAGTTCGATATTATCGAAACATCGATGTTTTCTGGCCGATGTTTTTCCCACATCGATGTTGAGCGACCGATGTTGACATCGATGTCCATATCGATGTTTTGAATCCGATGTCGCAACCCTACCAAGAACAAACCATGCAGCACGCATTCCTGGAATGTGTATTCTCCTCGGCTACCTTGGAGTAGGGATGGGACATCGAAATCGATATTATCGAAACATCGATGTTTTACTTCGATATTCCGATTTTTCGCCATCGATGCCTCACATTCGATAACATCGATATATCGATGTTATGGTCCGATAATATCGGCAGAAAACACCTTTCAACCAGCTCTTGCGTCTTGGATCCCCTCCCCACTCTTGCTTGATCCACATGTTACTCCTTCTTACAGGTCATAAAATACTCAAAAGTGCTCACTTCATCAATGACTTTATTTTCATTTTCAGAAATATTTGAGTAAAAAAAAAAAAAAAGACCATTTTATTCCGAATTCAGTCATTTACAAACTAAAAGTAAAAAACATTCCAAATCTGAAATATATATGTACTTGATTAGAAAAATAACTCTTCGTCGAGTGAATGGAGGAAAACAAGTTTCTTCAGATTTTCTGCTTTCAGCCTATTGCGCTGGGGCGTCAAAATGTTGCCAGTTTCAGAAAACAAACGTTCTGAAGGTACACTCGTAGAAACGCGCAGAAGAGGGATATCGATATCAAAAATATCGATGTTTAGGCTTGATAAAACATCGTTATCGATGCTGTCTACAAAATATCGACATCGACATCGATATCGATATTTTCTTTCGATGTCCCATCCCTACCTTGGAGAAATTCATTCGGGAAACAGTGGGGGACCACCGGGGAGTTTACATGGAGGAGATGATATTAAAATACCTGACGGTGTGGCTGGGGGTGGTGGGGAACCTGAAGGAACTGCTGCAAACCATGAGGGGGACTGGGAATACCAATATAGCTGCGATTAGTACGCTTGAAAGCAACAGCGAATGATTGAAAAAGAAGATTGATGCAACAACACAATGAATAAAAAGTGACAACAAACATTAACAACGACACAAGCAACGCAATAACTGCGACCACGCAACCAACTGGTTACCGTCAAAAAGAATTAGAGAAGAAGAAGAAGAAGAAGAAGAAATCATTTTGACATGGCGTTGTTGTCAAACAAGCAAACAGTTGCATGGCCGCTAACTCAGCTTTATCTTTCGGTGTAACAGCAGTTCTCTTTTACATTTGATTCCTACTCCGTATTTTGACTTCACAATTATTGTATATAAAGAACCTTATCGTTCTCTGCCATCATGTAGCCGTATGGAAGCCGTTTGATTTCAGCATGACAGATGAAGAAGATGAAGATTCTTGTTTGAATCGTCAGTTCAACGAGAGTGCTGTGCTGAAGGTATTTTTTCCGTATTGAATTCTTATTACGCCTACATTTACGCAGTTGTCAACTTCGTCTGTATCGCTGCTTAATTGTTGTTTATGTTTAATAACATGTACCTACCTCACGATTGATGTGATAGCGGCTTAACGCTTCATCTTCTTTTCAAGCTGTTGGGTGAATTGTTTTCCACCGACACAGGTCGTATAGGAGCTGGGTGTCTATTCACCTAAATGCCGTATATATTTTTACCGACCTGTTAACGAAGTTGTTCTCAAATAGGCCGTTGTCAGCCCAAATCCCTGGTCAGTGAAAGTGATTGAATTGTTTCCCCTTACTTCCTGATACGAAGAAGATTTAGGGAATTTATGGTTTCTGGAGTGGGTAGTTACCTACATCGTCGATATTTTTACTACCTATTGATTTTATTATTACCTAATACAAATAATTTATTGAGTAAAGAATAACGAACGTAAACGAATATGTAAACATTATAAACTAGACAATATATTGCACCAGAAAAACCAAGGCAAAGTTTTAGATTTCGCCACGCTGAGAAAGTAAGAAGGAAATAAATGTCGGAATATAACAAGCCAAATAACTGTGTTGGGAGCAGAAGGCTAAAAATTTTGGGCTTTGGGTGCGGGGTGCGGGGGGATCTTGTTGGGAGGGGTTCTGGAGAGGAGGGACTTGGGGCAGCAAAGGTATCAAGTGAACCTTTCACTCAGGAACTGGTACCTAGTTCTGTGTGTTCAACACTAGTTCTGTCCTGTGTCAACTGTCTGTCCTGTGTGGATAAATTGAACAGCGACTTCTTGCATCATCCTTGATGCACATGAATTATGCTTGGGTTACTCTGAGCAAGAACCCAAGAGCAGTTTGAATAAAGCTGATTATTTCTTGTTGCTCGTCTCCTGAGTCTTCATCCTAATTTGGGAAGGTTCAAATGCTTAATAGCTAGCTTTGATTGTGCTGGTCCTCTGGTGCAAGATCAGTTCTTTGTTGAACCAAACTTGCTGAGTACAGTGTAAGCTCTGAAGGCATTTGCTCGGTGCTGGGTGAGCCAGGTACTTGTTTGGAGCACAGGCCACACAGGTGCTTGCTAGAATGCACTGTAGCCAGTATAGATACCCGTTCACCTGCCACAGTGCATCCGCGAGGCGGCCCGAACACCCACTCATATGCCACAAACTCCTGCTCCAACTGCCCCCAATACGCAGTCTGGTTCTGGCAGTCAGAGAGGCAACATCTCTGTGTGTGAGCTCTGCAGTGTTCAGTGCTTTTTAGTGGGTTTTTGTCGAATTTCGACGCGAAACTCGGCCCAGGTATTCTTTAATTGGATCTCTACAGGTGAGAGTACTCAAATTTCAATTATTTGTTTCAAATTTTGAAATAGAGGCATATCCTCGTAGCTGCCACCCTGCTTGTCGGATTTTATTGGTTTGAGCGCTGTTCAGTTGTATTCCTTAAATTTCGGAAGTTTCCTTTCATTGATTTGGTAAGTCTTGGTTAGTTCTAAGACTTATTAAGCCTTAAAGTACGGGAGAGGGGACATTTGAACTGGTGAATAGAGATTGAAGACTCAGTTGACATTCCTCAGTGGCCTTGTTATGTTGTTTATCAAAACAAGCAAACCACAACATTCTCCAGTTGTCTCCTTTCTCTGCTCGAATAAAACTCCAGAAAATTATTTTGTGTGAATCTTTCAAGACAGTTTATCTGATTGATAGTGTGCCTGATATTTAACTTGTGTGCTTAGGGACTTAGTTTAAGTCCTTTTGACCAAGTTAAGTGTGATTGAGTGTGGTCATAAACCACTGGCCTGGGTGTGATTGTTTGAGTACTTACACCAATCACTATAGTGTCTGGTGATAGGTTGGATACCCAGGGACTTAATGAAGTCCCGCTGACCGGACCTTGTGTTAGAACGTACGTGTGTTTGGCTACCTGCGTGAGGGTGTGAGTGAGGCTGTTTGTCTCAATTAACAGCTAACAGTTTTCGGGGATATTATCATTGTTAAGCACCAACTTAACCAAGCAAAGGTGTGTACTTGACTGACGGACTTAGCTGATTGCAGTGAGCATACCTAGACTGACCCTTCATTCAGACCCTAGCCACCTGACGGTTAATGCTTCAATGTCTCACGAACGGGCTTGAGAAGATCTTTGACATCAGGAGGAGGGGCTTAACTTGGCCAGGGTACAGGTACTTGGGCCCACTCAATCCCTTGCCCAACGGTACCCCCGTCAACCACATGGACCAATTGGCCTGTGAGCATGACTGGGAGTACCGCCGAGCGACAACGCAGGCCGACATAAGGGAGGCTGACAGGAGGGCCATCTGTGGGTTCGTAGCGGAGGTGGTGGTAAACAGGACCTATACGGCAGCGGTTGGGGCAGTCGGAATTGGTGCGAAGTATTTAGTGGAGTCTGTCACTCTGCCAGCATTAGGTAAGGTTGTATATCAGTGTAATGTAAACATGAGGAGATGTAGGAGGTCCAACACCGGTGCTCCCACCGTGCTGCCCACCGTGGGGGACTACCACAGACGGTTAGAAGAAGTGAGGGGGGCAAACGATGGCAACTGGACAAACACGCAGAGGGAAGACATGCGGGGTTTACTGGCGTACCACGGGGAGTGTGAGGAAAGGGCGGCCAAGGGGTGGCCTGCCCTGGGGTCGGCCGGGGCGGTAGTTCTGCCTTCGTCCGGGTCGCCCGCGGGGCACGGGCGCCCGCTGCCGGACTTAAACAGGTACACCGCCCACACGAGCAACAAACTCAAAAGGGGCGGAGATGCATCCTGGAGTCGGAGCAACTGGGCAGGCACCGCGACCCAAATGGGGGGAGGGGATAGGGAGTCCTTCGCCTCGAAAGTGGGGGTGATCCACAACCCCTACAATGTACCATTTGGGTACAAGGCAAAGGGCGAGAATATGCCTGACACAATGACAAATTTCTGGCTGACGCCGACTCCCGGCGAGTCCACTAGGCGCGAGGCCGAACGGAGGTATGCCACTGCTGCGGCGAGGGTTCGACCAGTCCAGCTGCCGGCAGAGAAGAGTGAAGGGCGGTGTGGCGAGGAAGCGGGGGGCAGGGTACTGGCACCATCGCCGGTGGAAGATGAGGCGGTGTGGCCTTCCCTGCCCGCTGCTAAACCTAGGACGATGAAGAAGACGAAGAAGCAGAAGGGGTGCAGGCCCAGGGCGTGCCCAGGGCCGCGGAAGGGTGAGGTCGAGCTGTACGGCCTGAAGATATTCTGAGCGAGGGACGTGGTGGTCGAGTCGATCGACGACTGGGCTGTGGGGTCGAAGGGTGGTCCCCCTGTCCCCAGGCGGGCCCCAAGGTCGTCGATGGGATCGGCTATGTTGTCCGCTGCAGGGTCGTCGACGTCGTCGTCCTCCTTGGACACAGGTGGTGAGGTTAGCGGGGGGAACACGGCGGTGCGTGGGGGAGGGGTGGGGGGCTTGTGTGGAGGGGGAACATCTCCCTTACACTCCGCCATCGTCTCTTCCCCCAACGATTCCCCCCATTCCTGCAAAAAGGGAGAGGGTTCCCCAGCATATACTGAAGCTGGGAGACCCCAACGCGAAAGTGGCGTGGTGGTTGGAGAACCACAGGCCCAAGACTGTGTATATGATGGATGGGGAAGAAATCTCCTGACACCAGGGTGGAACCTATGCCTAAGGAGAAGCCCAAGGAGGTAGGTGAAGGGGAGCTCCAGGCGGCGGTAGAAGGGGCTGTTGGGGCGAGGCAGTCGGGGTTATCAACCCTGAAGAAAGCCATGGGCGCTATCCCGAGAAGGCCAAAGGAGCCGAGGGATGTTAAGGGAACGATGGACTCGAGGCACGTCGATCTCGAACAGCTGGAAGGTGAACTCCAGTGAGAGATGCAGTGCTGGAGGGCCTGGGCGGCAGGCCCAAAGAACATTGGGCAGGGTCCACTAGCCCGGGTGGACCAGCTCACTGCTAAATTGATCGATGGGGTCATTCAGCCTCTGATGAGGGGATACAGGGACTTGCAGGGCGAACTTGCGTATCATCGCAAGATAGCCGCAGGAGTTGTCAGACTGTCTGATTCCATCGAATCGATAGACAGGGCGGTCTCCATTCTGGGAGAGGGTGCAGCCGGGTCTAGGAGCCAGGAGAGTGTCCACCCGGCATTAGATACCAATGACTTGGCCACGGGATTGGTACACCTCGAGACGGTACTGAGGACTGAGCTGGGGGCCATAGTCGAAAGGTTGGATAGGGTGGACAGCCGGACGGACAAACTCCAGGGTAAGCTTGAGAAAATTATCCGGGAAGACCTTGTCGGGCTAGGTAGGAAGGTGGATGTGTTGAATCGGCACACCAAGGACTTCGGTGCCAGAGTCGTGAGTGAACCGGTGCGGTACCGGCACAAGCGGCGGCCGCCAAGCGCCAGGCGGAAATCCCGGCTGCGAAGAAGAAGAGAGAACTTCGGGAAGAGGTCATGAGGCGTAACCTCAGTGACACGGACTCCGGGGTGGCAAAGAGAATACATGAATAAATCATAAAAACATACGTTAATTAATTTCTGCTACCGTATGCCCTATCTGTGGCGATCAAATCATGTAAACGATTTTTCGCTCCCTTCCCGATGTCCAGTGGGGTATGCGCACGTATTTATTTTATTTTTAAAATGAAATGCCTTACTGAGAATTCTGACACCACCCGCACTATCCTACGATATTTAGTTCTTTTTCTATGAATTTTCAAAGATTCTGGAAGTTCTCACGACATTGCACCCCTCTCGCGTGCCCTCTGTGACGTCCAAACTTTTGGAAACTGAAAAATCATAGAACAAGTACTACTTAGTAGGACAGCGCGGTTGGTGTCAACTTCTCAGAGTGGAGTCTAGTTTCATTAAACAACAATAATATAAACAGCTTTTTTGACCTATGCACACACCCCATTGGAAATGAAATTTTGCGTAGTCATCTATCTTCAATGACAATACATGAGTCAGTCATAAAAAACCGCAGTACGGTCTACGAAGCAGACAATTATTATTTAAATAAAAAATATGTTTAGAAACCACGTTTTTAAAACGGACCAAGAGTTATGAAATTTAATACTTCTTAGTCCGTTTTAAATCGTCGTTTATAAATTTTTTTTAATAAAAAAATAAAAAATTTATAATCCACGTCATCAAAAAAATTTTTAAATGAGCCAAAGCCAACTACTTGTAACGAGTCGCAAGGGTGTAAAAACGGTATATTTAGGAAACCCCGAATTCTGCTTGTGGGAAACTTGATAGTTTGTTTTGAAAAACATGAATTTGATTTGAAACAGCTCTAGTGTTTCTAGTGGTGGATTATACCTACAGTAGGTATGTTCGTGCTGTTACTGGGAGTATACTACTTCGCCCTAGCCATGCATAGTAAATGTGTAGCAAATCTCCGTTTTATCTGTCCCAGATAGCCCTGGGGCAATTTCTTTCGTTGCTTGTGCTGGTACCAGAGAAAACGTCGAACTTACCCTTTTTACTCCCTTGGATAGCCAGGAAACTTGCTTAGCTCTTGGGAGACCCACTCCTTTAAATTTGGGTCTATACATTAATCCGAACTTGCTGTTGCCCCTCCTCTGAGTACTTCAGTTCAGGCCCTGCACCAACCTCTGTGTGGGCAGCCCGACAAAACATAGTTCTTTCTGAGGGTGTGTGTATTTTGTTGTTGTCATAAGGTCTATTGACATCCATTTGTTAGCATGTTTCGTGTAACCTTGGAGGGCCAGGACGAAATAGAGATACTTTCGTTGTTCCTCTTTCTGTGGTCATCGTCGTTGTCAGAATCACTTCTTCCACTGACTTCAAAAAACAAATCACCTACCACAGCCTTTATTTCCTTATTTGTGCAGTTGTATTGGCAGTTGAACTAGCTCCACTTCTAATAAACTAAAAACTCTTATAGAACTTTTGCAAAAACTATTCACTAACCAAAATTTTTCAGTCAATTTATGGCGATCAACTCATTCTCTTGAGTGAATTTGGCAAGCCCCTTGAGTGCATCGTTCACCTGTGGGGAGACTCAACATCCTTGGGAACCCCGATCAACATTCCTAGATTTGATCTGCATGTGAAATGTCCTGAAGATTACCCTCACACGTAAGCAGCTTTCACCATTGCTTTTTTCTCTCACGGAAGTTACCTAGGTACATAATGTCCCTATTGTGATGTGTTTGCTTGTGCGGGACTTTTGTTCCATTGTTTTGTTGTGTATGTTCATAGAAGAATACTAACATTTAGGAAGCATCTATCTGCTTGCTTGGTGGCCAAAATATATTCTAAAACAAGCTTATGAAGCTTTTAAGCGTGAGATAGAAATATTTCATGACTGATAAACGCATAGTACTTCTACAGGTCCATAGCAGTGGATTTATGACTTATAACCCTCCTCATTTAGAGGGTTTTCAAGAACCAGTCGGATGAAGGGGGGGGGGGATGCCCAGGAGTTACTGAAGGGAGGGGAGCCAGGGAAGTATGCTGTGGATTGGGAAATTTATCAAAAATAGTAAATTGATGTTGAGTGGAATATTTTTGGTTTAATTGTGTTTTCATTAGGTAAACTCTTGGATACAGTTTACAAAAACGCCCTGAGTTGATATTGGCTTGGTGATTTTATCACTCCATTTCATCATAATTATTAGCTTTGGACTCTAAGAAGTGGCCAAGGCCTTGTTTTCATTTTTAGACTTCTTAGATGATTTTCATTATTTTGAATGGGGAAAATCCTCATGTCCCCATTTCCGAACACGCTGAACACGAATCCATCGGGTGGGTGGGGTTAGCTCCTTCAGGTAGTTGAGCATGTGAGTGTGTACGCATTTCTGCGATCCACCATAACTCACGACCCAATGGTCCTACTTGGCTCAAATTTTGTTGGTGTTTCGGGGTTAGATCGTAGTTGGTCCCTATGTATTTCGTCGCATTTGGATCAGCAGTAAATAAAGACTGGGCATGCGCAAACGTGAAAAGCGTCGAACCCTTAAAACTTGCGAACCAGTGGTCCAGATTGGGTCAAATTTTGGCTAGTTCAGGGTTAGATCGTTGGTACCTTATGAATTTCGCCGCATGCCTATTAGTAGTAGCGACTGTGCATGCACAAACGTGAAAACCTTTGAACCTCTATAACCCACAACCCTATGGTCCAAATTCGCTCAAATTTTGGACTCATAGTACCAAAGCCGAGCCATGTAATCCGTGGATTACTCTGGATCATATGTTATACTGGTAGTACATACGTAGGAAAGAAGGAAGATGTACATATGTACAGATGTACATATGTAGGAAGTAAGATGTAGGTAGGGGCTCTGGGAGACGAATTTTTGTCGTAATTATTAGAAGTATTTTGGTTTCATTATTTTCAATTATGGTACTCTTCGTTGACGAAAAACGTTTTTTAACATCCCTAAAAATTCATTTTTTAAAGTTTAATTAGGATCCTGATGTTTAATTAGAAGTTTAATGTGATATTTATCACATAGATGCTCGGAGCATATGATCTATAGAGAGTGGGCAAATCACTAACTTGTTCTTTATAATAGTTCTTCGTTAATGACATGTTTTTTTAACGTCTGTTTCTGCTCAGACAGTCACTGTAGTGGAACACTGCTGTTAGCGTGATTGTTTCTTGTTTTCCAGAGCTCCTCATATTCAGTTAGAGAACTGGAAAAAAATCCCGAATGATGATATTAGCACTCTCAGAGAAGAACTCCTGATCCTTGCCGATTCGTTGAAAGGAGAAGTCGTTATTCACGAACTCGCTCATCACTGTGAAGTAATTAACTATGTTACCGTTTAACTTATAAAATAGGTAACATAGTATGTGAGCTGAAATTGTTCACTAGCAGTCCTGTTCAATTGACTTTTCTCATGTTGACATTATAATTTTGCAGAATTTTCTTTATAACTTTGACACTCCAGAATCATGCTCTCTGTACGACGGCATGATGCAGAGGAACAGAGATTTGGAAGAAATACGAGCTAAAGAGCTCCAAAAGAAGAAAGCTGATGAGCAACGAAAGGTACCATTCCAATGATTCTGGTGATTCATTGATGTTTATTTCCAGTGTGTTGCATTAGTTACACTTTTATTGGTAATCCGTAACAATTGGTAACACTTGGAGACCTTCCCAATCTTGAATGCCTGTCCAAAAAAAAAAAAAAAAAAAAAATAGAATTGCAAGACACAAATCTGGAAAGCATTAATAGAGATCTGGAAAACATCAGTGGTTCAACGTCAAAATTAACCTATCTAGAAATTGATTCTTTGAAGGTATTTATTGTTATGATAGTAAAGAGATCAATCTATCATCCTCATCAACCATCCCAATTTGAATGAATCCCAGATGTATAGATACCTATATATGCTTCAAAGTGGAAGGTCTGTAAGTACCGGGATCTGGCCTCCAGGTATATTGATGTAATGGCTATCACTCATCACTCATTTTCAAATTACTTAGGCCCTAGTACAGTTCATTACAGTGATGTGCCTATGTGTTAAGGTGCGTATACCCTTGCACGTGGAAAACAACGAACCTTTCACACTCCCATCCAAACCTGAACTGCGGAATAGCGTTTGTAGAGAAAAAAACCCGCGGGGGGTGGATTGAGGCGCTAAGGGCGTGCGCAACTGCAAAACCCCGTATTAGTCTAGCGAACACACTGTGCTTCCCGAGCAGAGTGCAAGCGTCTATGTACCTTTAAAGTGAAATTGTGAATTGTGTGCAATTAAACGTTCTGTCCCTACGAACTAAATCACTCGCGGAGAAATCGTGGAAACCCATTTCAAAGAAAAACGGAGTTATTGAAAAAACGCTGCAAAGTCCTTGTCACATGGGTTTATTATTCTATTGGACTTATCTACAGAGATGTTGGCTGTTTATTTATTGTTTCTTTCATATAAAATAATTGAAATAGCTATCTGTGGTGGTTTCCACCAATTTTGGCCCACAAAACACGAATAAGGTACGCTCTTTTTATTTTTATTTTTTTTTAAATATATAAATTATCTCTGATCATTGATAGTACCATTTAATCGTCTTGATCCACCTGTTGACACTTTTTCCAGTGTTATTCTACAAATTGATGATTGATTGATTTCAGACGATTTCCCAGGTTTTTGACTCATAAAAAATCAATTTCGGGAGCTGAACATCTGGTAGAACCTCAATTTTCTATTCTTTGGTCAAAATCGATTTCATATTCGGTCTTCTCGTCCCCAAAAACATGAAAAACGATACCTTAAAAGCTCATGTTACCAAAATGTTGCCAAAACGCAAAAAGTACCTATTTTTATACACATTTTCACTCGTAACATCCCTGGGTATATTCCGATCGGGCTGAAAAGTTTCGGGACACAACTAGGGCCCAAATGGAGCATGTGTGCGAAAGAACGACTTTTTTAGACCAAAAAAAGCCGGTATACGTGATACGGCGGGCGGCGTACGGCGGATGGCGGACGGACATTGCATTTTTGGAATCTACGCACCTTGAAACGGAAAAGAAAAAATTTTGAGGGGGTGTTATAAAAATTTTTTGCTGAGCGAATACATAGGTGTATTATTCACAGAATAATAAACCAAAATAGACTATTGGAGTGGAAATAGACTATTTTTTCAATAACTTCGTTTTTCTTTTCTTTGTTCTGTCCCTCTTGACACTTTTCCTGAAGCTAAACTAGTGTAACTAGAAACCTTTGGTACGCAAATATAATATTGTGTTTCAGAGGGAGGAGATGATGACCCAAATTCATTCAAAGCAGCAGGCTGTGAGAAAGGCGTTGAGAAGAAAATCCAAGTCTGAAAATGTTGAAGACGACCTTGAAAAAATGGAGCTGACTGATCGGTAGAGTATTTGTGATTGCCTATAATATAGAATTGCGCCACTGGATGCAAAAGATTTATACAGTCCAGTCTTGATAATCCAACAGGTATGGGACCAACAAGCCGTCAGGTTATCAAAATTCTGGACTACTGAGTTTTATTTAGAGTATGGAAATAGGTCAAATAGGGCAGGAAAACCAAGTTTCATATTTATTAGTACAACAAAATATTTATTTTACTTACGAATCTCATTAATATAGGCCCTGTGGCATGGCTGTAGAGTAAATATTATAACTCAGTGCAGTATGTTAATACTATTGTATACAACTGCATTTTAAAAGATAATACTGTAAAGTATGTAATAATGTAGGTTATTACATATTTTACAGTATTTTCCTTACAGTATTACATATTTTACATTAGGTTAGATCGTTAGATGTAAGAATAATGAGCTCTTCCCCTCCCATTCTGAGAGTGAGCTCATTGGGTTACTAAACGTGGCAGACTATCGCAATTGGACTGTAGTGAATCCCCTGGAGGTTTATCATGTTAGGGTTGAATGGACCACTACTGAGCAGGGATGAAGGGTGATTTCATTCTTCTACTTGCTAGTTTGTAGCTTGCTACTATGTTTACTAAGTGGTTTCCCGAGTTAAATGTGTTTCTTTCCTGAGTTTCTGTGGTCATTTTCTATCGTGGTTTCCTGTAAAACCTTTGTTGAGTTTACTGTTGCAAAACAAGGTCCTAATTCCTTGGAGGGAGTGACTGCTGGACAAGTAGGTAGCAGTAGTTTTGGGATAACATTTTTGTTGTGAAACCAATAGTGTGTTAGCCTAGCCAGTCCCACGTTTACATTCTTACCATCTTCTGGTTATCAATTTCCATATCGTCTACATCCTTATAATTGTACAATCAACTTACCTTCTGGGAAAGTCGATTGAAATTATATATAGGTAATTGGAGGAAGAGATTGTTTACTGGCAGCAGCGCTCCTAGTGCGGAGGTTCGGAATTTTTTTAAAGAAAAACTGAAAACTAAAGTTTTTCGCGTGGTTATGTTGGTTCTTCTGTGGCCCCCCGGTCCTCCACACCCACTCTCCTTCATGACGCCATTGAAGTTCGAAGACATGCTGGTG
The DNA here is from genome assembly GCA_954871275.1 of Leptopterna dolabrata. Taxonomy (NCBI): domain Eukaryota; kingdom Metazoa; phylum Arthropoda; class Insecta; order Hemiptera; family Miridae; genus Leptopterna; species Leptopterna dolabrata. Next base: position 30,845,391 of record OX940974.1, on the reverse strand, counting down.
GAGGCATGGGTAGGGTGGTGAAGTCCCCCAACCAGACTTCACGGGTGGGAGTGTAACAATCTCTTCCTCCAATTACCTATATATAATTTCAATCGACTTTCCCAGAAGGTAAGTTGATTGTACAATTATATGGCGGTAATTTTCGGAAGAGATTGTTTACTGGCAGCTGTTCAAAGATTCCTCCACCAGCTCCCCAGGGCACTGAGAAAAGAAAAAAGGCACCCATTTAGACATGAGGAATGGTAGGCAGTTGTATCATTCATGGCCACATCCTAGGCGTCGGACTCATGTCGAGCACGCCCCCTCCCCTTTTCCATGAACGAAAAGATTAAACAAACGCCAGTAACGGAGAACACATAGGAAGACAGCTAGGAAACCATGGACCGAGAACAGACAGGAGACATCTTGTAGCATTTTATGCAAGAACGAAAACAGCAGTTCAGTTGAACGGACAGCCGCGAAAGAGCAATTAATGGTATGAAAATAACCAATGTTAGATAACAACTATCAACTATCAAGAAACATATATTAATGTCAGAGAGAAATGGTATAAGATTGCCAATAGGCGACCATATCTAAATTATGACAACGTGTCAAGGTTAGAGCGCCGAGTGAACACATGATCCCTATAAGAAGCTGTCAATATAAACGTCAATATAAAAGGCAATATAAATGGTAATTCGGCCATCAGTTAGGCATCAAAAACAAAATAGGCATCAAGATAGGCATCAAAACAAACATAAATGGTAAGTCGGCCATCCAATGGGCATCCAATTTGTCACCAAAGGGCTGCAGCTCTGAAGTAAACGGAGGACAACACCGCCGTCGCAAAGTCCGCCTGTGAACACAATGGGCGATTGTAAACTGCGTGAAACATATTAGAGTTTTGCGACCATCCTGCCTCTTGAAAAATCGCATTGATGGACACTCCATGGCGAGCCGCCGATGAAACCGCAGCATGCCGCGTAGAGTGTGCCGAAAAAATACTTAAATCTATACCCGCAGCCCCAATAATATTTCTTACCCACCGACTTAGTGTAGGTACTGTCACAGGCCGAAAGGGCTGCCGAAGAGTAACAAACAATGCCGACCCCTGCACATCAACCGTGTCCGCCAGATATCGTTTTAAATTGGAGGCTACGCAAATGGCCGGACGAGAGGGTAAAAAGGGGATGGTTATGGAAGGGGCAGTGGCCCCCCGCCTAGACGTTTTTAGCAACCTCGGTATATAAATCCGAACGTCAGAATCCGAAAACACGATATGCGACCGTTCAATTGACCAAATCGTTTGCATCCGTTGACCAGACGCCAGTAACAAAAGTACCACCAATTTTTTAGCTCTAAAGGACAAGGAGTCATCCGAAGCCGACATAAAATACTGTAATACTAGTTGGGGGTCCCAAGTGGAAGTGTACTTGGCTGCTGGTGGCCGCAGCCGAAACACTGCCTTAAGAAATCTCTTCACTAAGTAATCTTGTGATAAGTCAAAATCGGCTACCAGCGCAAGGGCAGACCGATGCGTATTGAAAGAATTATATGACTGAGGTGTCTCGTCCAACAGGTGTTGGAAGAAGCGTAAAACGTCAGCGGTCGTAAAGGTAAGTGGGTCTGTATGCTCCCTATTACAGAAGTTGATCCACAAATTGTAGGAAGACGCGTATTGCTTAAGCGTGGTCTGAGCAAGAGAACTATGAAGAGTCCCAATAACATCAAGTGGGTTACCTTTTTTCATGAAACTTCTCCGGATAAGATTGCCACCATCAATAAGGTTTCATTAGGGCCAAGGCATAATATTTGTGAACTAGCCAACTTCATGAAACCTGAAAACCATGGTTGTGTTGGCCACAATGGGGCCACCACGATTCCCGTAGCTTGGTCCTCCCTGACTTTTTGAAGTACACGGGAGAGTAGCGAAAAAGGGGGAAAAGCTTAGAAGAAATATTTCTTCCAGCAAAAAGTAAATGCATCCACCCCTGCAGCTCCCGCCTGAGGCCGCCAAGAGACAAATTGGGGACACTGATGTAGGTCATCCGACAAAAACAAGTCGACTTCAGCCATTCCAAACGTCCGTACAATCGTTTGAAAATATTGAGGTGACAATCCCCACTCCCCACTTGAAAGTCTACGGCGTGACTCAGCGTCCGCCTCCACATTATCTTTTGTGTTAATCTAAGAGGCTTTTATCCACAACCCCCTAGATTCACAACAAAGCCATATGGCTCGAGCCGCGGTATAAAGGTGAGGAAATCGGACACTGCCAAATTTATTTAACACCGCTACCGCCGTCCCATTGTCAACCCTAAGGAGAATGGGCTGTCCCCGCCAGTTCTTAGCAAACACCTCCAGAGCATATTTCACCGCTAGTAATTCTTTTTCATTAATGTGGAGACCTTTTTCGTGTTCCTTCCACCATCCACAGGCACGTTCTGACTCCCATGCCGCCCCCCATCCTGTATCAGACGCATCCGAAAAAATTACATAATCATAAGTACTTATCCGATCGAATTTTAGATGGAGGCTTTTCAAAGGCAACGGTCCACCAGATTAAATCGTCGCGCGATTGATTGGATATAGAACAAGGCCCGTTATAATTATCGTTATGATTCAATAATGCGAGATACCTATCCCTTTCGAACGACCTAATATACAACTGACTATAGGGGATGGCGGGCATACAAGCTATCAACGTCTATAGGGGATGGCGGGCATACAAGCTATCAACGTCCCTATCAACGATGCTAAATTTCGAATAGTCCCCTCAGGTGCCTGCAATTTTGAGTTAATCAGGGAGAGAACCTTCCGCCTCCTGTCGACGGGAAGGCCTATAGTCATGTTTACTGAATCAAAGAGAAAACCAAGGACACAAAATTGCGGGACGGTCCAAAGACACTTTTTTCTTCATTAATAACAAAACCTAGGCTTGTCAACAGACTGGCAGTTGAAGCTAGAGCGCGCACACATTCGTCATGGGTGGGCGCGAGCAGGAGACAATCGTCGAGGTAGTTAACAATTGTTATATTACGCTCTCTCAACATAGCCATGACAGGACGTAAAACTTTATGAAAGCAAAATGGAGCAGACGCAAGCCCCATAGGTAGAGCGTTCATGCCATAAAACGTATCTTGAAATCTAAACGCTAGGAATTTTCTATCCTCTGGCACGATTTGGATTAAATAATAAGCATCCTTAAGATCCACCGAAGCCCCATACATATTGGGTTCCAACAGATGTAACACCGACCTGTAGTCTTCAAGCTTAAAATGGTTAACAACCACATATTCATTTAATTTTTTTAAATTTAAAATGAAACGTGATGACCCATTAGGTTTGGGAACCAGAAAAATCGGCGAAAGAAAAACGTTATCACGCCCAGAGATTTCTGAAATTGCCCCCAGCCCCAACAGCTCCTGAATTTTTTTATGCATGGCGTCCATGTCATACATCGGACTGGCAAGCCGAACAGTAATGCCCTCACAAAGTGGCGGGATGACTGAAAAGGGAATTCTATACCCTTTAACCCAGTCCAAAACTGGCTGTGAAGCTGGGGTTGACAACCACCTATCTGCAAAAAGAGCCAAACGGCCCGCATGTCTTACCTGGGTTAATTTTTGCGGTGAGGGCGATTGCGGTTGTAATTGTAGTTTCCTCGTTTCCCCTGCGGCTGGTCCCGAAATGCAGCCTTTGGCTGGGGTTTCCCGGCTGCGGACCGTTGCCCGTTTCCCGCAGGCTGAACTGGTTTTTTATAATCCGAAGATGTGGGTTCAAAACGTCCAGCGGACGTGTTTTGACGCGGTCTGTAAACCATTTGGGCCGCCTTTGACGCATCCTGGGCCCGACGGATCCACCCCTCCGCCTTTCCATTAAATAAATATAGCGGGCCCACTTTAGAGCGAGAAGCCAACTGTTTGTATTTACCTTTGAAACAGGCCGTGACTCTCGACCTCCTGGTCATCGAGGTTCTGAAAAAACCTGCACACAAAAGGGAGGACGTATCCCAGAGAACATCAAATATTTTGTCTCGTAAATTCGGGCGATCCACATTTTGATTTTCAGTGAGTAACGTCATGGCCTCGCCCATGCCAACTAAGGCCTTCGAGAAAAAACTTTGCGTAGTCGCCATGGACTTATCCGCATTTTTGGTGACGCTAGTCATTACTTCCTCAACAACCTCATCCAATTTGGGGGGCGCCAGAGATGGGCAATGAAAATTCGGGTTGTATTGTTCATTAACCCGTTTATAAAACTCAAGATCGAGACCCTGCCTCATCTGGGACTCCCAGGTGGAGACAATGCTCGGGTGAATACTTACGAGTTGAGGTTCCGCCTTTTTGGCTTTATCCATAATACGTTGCAGCGTCTCCGGCAACGGCGGTACCTCATGGCGGCTATGTCCGACGGGCTCATCATCGTCCTCTTTGGGACCAATGCCGACTGAAAAATCGGACATCTCGCCATCGGGAGAGCCCTCAAACCCAAAGGAAGAGGTTGATGATACATCATCATCATCGGAAATATCAACGTCCGAGATCGGTTGGTGTAGGTTGTCTCTCGACACCGAATCTAACGTTGGTGCGAAATCGGACAACCGCAGTCGGCACCACATAGGCGGGATGGCCGCTTCGGAAGTACCCTTTTTAGAAGTACCCGGGACTGAAAATTTATCCCTATTGGGATTTCCTGATTCCGCCAATGGGCCGGAACCTGTGCGTCGTCGTTTCCCCTGATTATGAGAGGAAACCAAAGCCCCAACCCGTTGGTCGGGGGACACACGCCGATCCGGACGCGAACTAACGCGAGCCGAGACACGCTCGGAATCCGACATCGACACTTGCGTACGAACGAAAAACGTAGAAAAAAACGATGAACAACCAATTATCAACGAAAAAACACCACTTTTAACACTGTTTTAAAGGTTTTGAAAAACTAAAAAGTGAGAACCAACAACAGATATCCGAAAACTTCGCACGCGGAACGAACAATGGCGTCATGAAGGAGAGTGGGAGTGGAGGACCGGGGGGCCACAGAAGAACCAACATAACCACGCGAAAAACTTTAGTTTTCAGTTTTTCTTTAAAAAAATTCCGAACTTCCGCACTAGGAGCGCTGCTGCCAGTAAACAATCTCTTCCGAAAATTACCGCCATATAATTACACCCGCAGGCTTGACAAATGAATGACTTCCACAAACAACTGCTTGTTTTAACTACGAATGGATTACGATCTGTTACTAAACTAGGAATCAGATGTACCGTCTTGAGCCATTGTATATTGGTTTTACCCACGGCAGGTAGACATATACACGGTAGGGGTCGTCTCAAGGACCGACTGAGCGCGTGGCGTCACAGGGAGCTCTCTAATAGAATAAACAGCATTCCTCCGGTTTTCTCTCGTGTTTTTCTAGAATTGGTCTTGATATCGGAAAGAATAGGTACTTTATGTTCGCTTGTAATAGGTATTTGAAACAAGATTAGTAGGTATTGATATTAGGTAGGTATCAGATGTGACGTAGTGCAAGTAAAGAGTAAGCACAAAGGAAGTAAACAGTCATGCAGCATGACTTAATGAGCGAATTTTCAAAGAAATATTCGAATTAATGGCTATGGTTTTGAATAAAGGAAAACTTCGGTCTAAAATTTGGTTTTCTATGTATATTCTCTTCGTATTTATTTTAATTTGTACGTTTTGTCCATCCTGATTCTACCGTTTGTTTATTACGTAATTGTACTAAGTGCTTATTTATTTGATCGCTGTGGGTAAATTCAAGGAGTTGTACTAATCGTTTGCCTCCCCCTTTTTTGCTTCGAACTCTCGTCTTCAATTAATACTTCTCACATTTTTCAATCTGACCACTCTAAGTGGGTGGGGGTAAGAGTTTAAAGATTATCCTAGTTTTGGGTAATTTTTGCGCACTTTAAATGCTCTAATTTAAGAACGGATTTAGATATCTAAAATCCGATTTCACTATCGTGTTCAGCGTGCAAAAACCTTTACAATGAGGGGTCACTTGTTAGAAAATAACATTTTGGGGATTTTTGGGTAATTTTTGCGCACTTTAAATGCTCTAATTTGAGAACGGATCAAGATATCTAAAATCCGATTCCACCATCGTGTTCAGCGTGCAAAAACCTTTAAAATGAGGGGTCACTTGTTGGAAAATAACATTTTGGGGATTTTTGGGTAATTTTTGCGCACTTTAAATGCTCTAATTTGAGAACGGATCAAGATATCTAAAATCCGATTCCACCATCGTGTTCAGCGTGCAAAAACCTTTAAAATGAGGGGTCACTTGTTAGAAAATAACATTTTGGGGATTTTTAGGTAATTTTTGCGCACTTTAAATGCTCTAATTTGAGAACGGATCAAGATATCTAAAATCCGATTCCACCATCGTGTTCAGCGTGCAAAAACCTTTAAAATGAGGGGTCACTTGTTGGAAAATAACATTTTGGGGATTTTTGGGTAATTTTTGCGCACTTTAAATGCGCCAAAACCCTCCTTAGAGTAGGCCAATTTCGCCCATCTTCGAACTTAGCCTTTCGATTGCCAAGATAGATTTTTTGTGCAAATTTGAGCTGTTTATCTCAATTCTATCGAGAGTTATCGTCTGGAGTGACACATATATAAATAAATATATATATATACATATAAAAAAGTGTTAAATTTCAGGAATCGTTTTAGAATGGTCTGAAACGGATTTCTATGAAGAAAATTTCCAAAAATTTATATTATTTAAATTTCGAAGCCATTGCAATAGCTTCATTTTCTTTGAAAATTCGCTAAAAGAAGGTGTTGGCTTGTAACTTCTATTAATCACTTTGTAATATGTAGTAAAAAAAAATTAGGTAGGTAGGTATTACGTATGATATAGGTAGTTCAAATACGCAGGTCTCACAAGTAAGGATTATGGTATCCATAATATCACAGTTGTTTTACCACTTTCGTCATCTTCTTTCTTTCTCTGTCCTCCTCATGATGTTTTGAACTTTTTCTAGCGCTGTCGCCCCTCCGTTTATTGGTTCGCTTTATTCTGATAAAAGTGCAGGTTCTGACAAACAGGTCACCGCAGACTCGTGAATTTCGGGGATGTACTAATGATTAGAGTTTTTAAAGTTTCATAACTTCGGGGCTACGATTGACTCACCAGTGGTGAGTTTGAAACTCGCGCATTATCTGCACAAAACGAATCAGCTCTCTTGCAAGCATTTGTCCACTCCCGCTTGTAATTGGGATCCCTAGGAAATCTGTGGCAGACAAATCCCTAGTCCTTATTTCTATTATGACTGGCACAGCCGGCAATCACATAGCAAACCATTATGAATTCACATATTCAAGATAGGCAGGATGGGCAGGGTTATTTAAGATGACTAGAAATACATTAGTATTGTTATGACTGCGGAGTAATGCCGCACTTCCGAGTAGAAGGTAGACTGAAAGGAGGGAGGTGGGCTCCAAGTAACAGTCGCCCTCCTTTCTGTCTACGTTCTACTCGGATACGAACTAAATCACTCGCGAAGAAATCGTGGAAACCCATTTCAAAGAAAACCGGAGTTATTGAAAAATAGTCCGTTAATCCACTAATGTACGAAAAAAACGCTGCAAAGTCCTTGTCACATGGGTTTATTATTCTACTGGACATACGTAGAGAAATGTTGGCTGTTCATTTATTGTATATTTCATGTAAAATAATTGAAATAGCTATTTCTGGTGGTTTCCACCAATTTTGGCCCCCAATACTTGAATTAGGTACGCTCCTTTTTTTTTTTCAAATTATCTTTGATCATTGGTAGTGCCATTTAATCGTCTTGATCCATGTTTTGACACTTTTCCTAGTGTTATTCTACAAATTGATGGTGATTTCAGACAATTTCCCAGGTTTTTGACTCATAAAAAATCAATTTTGGGAGCTGAACATCTGGTACAATCTCAAATTTCCACTCCTTGGTCAAAATCGACTTCATATTCGGTCTTCTCGTCCCCAAAAACATGGAAATCGATAACTCAAAAGCTCATTTCACTAATATGTTACTAAAACACAAAAAGTACCTATTTTTATACACATTTTCACTCGTAACATCCCTGGGTATATTCCGATCGGTCTGAAAAGTTTCGGGACACAACTAGGGCCCAAATGGAGCATGTGTGCGAAAGAAAGATTTTTTTAGACCGAAAATGAAGCCTGTACACGTGATACGGCGGACGGAGTACGGCGGACGGACATTGCATTTTTGGAATCTACGCACCTTGAAACGGAAAAGAAAAAATTTTGAGGGGGTGTTATAAAAATTTTTTGCTCAGCGAATACATAGGTGTATTATTCACAGAATAATAAACCAAAACGCAAAAATACACTGTTATACCGGTTTCGGTGATCAAACCGCCGTCAGTTAAGGTAACAATAACTGAACAACAACTGTTGATAACAAACAATAACTGAAGTCACATTGGAGAAGTGATGTTATAAATAGTCAAAAAGTGAAATGTGGTCGATTGGGATTGGCTGTGAAGAAGAATGGTGAAGGTAACAAAGGAAGGGGGGGGGGGGGTCGATTGGCCCTGGAAGAGAATGCCAAAAAGTGAAAGGAAGGTACGGAGCAAGTGAGAGGAACCAAGCTGTTACAGAAATGAAGGCAGTAATGGAGAAAAACTTACATTCTTTCTTTCCTACTTGGAAGTGCCCAGATGACCCCTACCGTGCATATGTCTGCCTTCCATGGCTTTAACTTACTTGACCTCTTCGTTATTTCATTTTCTCTCAAATATTTTGTTTAACTGACCCAGGCCATGTGGTTGGTACTAACCTCTCAAATATGCTACATCCTATTTAAATTATTGTCTATCTTAATTAAATGCCAAACTCAATTGATCAGCTGTTAGGTTATTGGAACAACCTGAATGATGAATAATAGTTGTGTATCATCCCTCTCATTCATAATGGTTATGTATTTCCAGGAAATCTCCATCACCAGACATTTACTCGATTCCTCCGCAGGTATGTATTATGACGTCATTACTATTGTGAATTTGATATTAATGTTTGTGAGATGTAATGTCACTTGTTGATGGGCAATGTTGAGCAAATCTACTATTGTTATGAATGATATTGTAACATTCTTTATAGGTTGAATCATCACTTGATTACAGTTACCAATTACAGTTTGATTAAAGATTAATGGTTACTAAGCTGATCAACTAACATCACTGATTACCAAAGTAATCTGACATTACTATTTTTTTAAATTATCTACTTAGGATAAAAATCCGTCTGAAAAACAAAATGAAGATTATTATCTCATAGAGTTTTCATGAGCATTAAAGCTCCTCCACATGCTCCAGAAAATCTGAGAGGCCTCCCTCGTGGCTGGGCTCTGTGACAGTATTCGAGAGTCCCAGGGTAGAGGAGCAAATCTCTTCTCGACTGTTTGCACCCATGGAAAAGGAGCATGGAAACGAACCTTCATTTCCCGGAAGCATTGTGTTATGGTCTAACCAGTTGTTACCATGGGGATGTCACACTCTTCACCATGCCTTTATTGAGCTCTGGAGGAGGGAAAACTATGCTCTATGGGTGCCTGGTATTACACCCTTCCCCCGTGACATGGTTGCAGTACGTGGTTTGGTGGGTATGCACTGAAATTCACCATACCCCCTCCACTTATTTTATGGATATTTCCAGAAGCAACTTCTACCCAGAGGTTACCCATCAAAATCTGATATAAACTCCCTTTTGTGTAAACATTTTATAGTCCAATTATAATTTTTTCTACAGGGTGTAACATGAGTGATGCAAAACCTCTCTCCCACGTGTTCTAAATCTAATTTCTGGCCAAAAGTGTCCTATAACAGTTTTTTTTTACTGCGCTTAAAACCCCACTTTTTTCACTTTTAAAATTTTTTTCTCAAGTTTCCGACCTCGTCTCACTAAAGCACCTATAATTTCTTAATTTAAATAGTAAATTCAAATTTGAAGATACCGTTGGAAAGAGCGTTTAATTTCCTGTCTCTCTAATGCCTAACAAAATTTTTTTAGGAGGATTTGAGGAGTGAAAATGGAGTTGGAAAAGTGAATTTTGTCAAAATCTTAAAATCGTGTGTTTTTTCAAACGCTTGGTGATCCTATTAATTCTTGTAGCAGAATGGTGAAGGTAAGCTAAAAAATGCGCCAAAACGTCAGCTTTCCAACGGACTAATCAAAACATTTTTTGGAATTGATTTCAAGAGAGAAAATGAGGTTTAAATACGAAAAAAAGTGTTGTTTCCGGCTAAATCGTGGGTTTTTCATGAAAAACGTACCTTTTGTGAAGTGAGTTTTGAGTCAACTATGGGGTACTTTTCAAATCGAATGGTGACACCCTCTCGCATCATCTCTCAGCAAGTATTTGGTCGTTATTTTCATTTTAGTCCAAGGGTGTTGGCATTAAAAATAATGGAACCATGGAATTTAAGCAAAGATGATTGAAAAATCCGTGAGACGGCTGTTGTTTGTGTTGAAAGTGTTGGCTGTCATTGTTGATGTTTTGTTATGTTTTCAAAATTCATCATTGGCCTCATATTCGAAAGTCTCCTACGTTTCGTTGGTTTCAAGTTTAATGATTATAAATTTGAATATAATCATATTGTTTTTCCTATTGTGAAAAATAAATTCTGACCAGTTTTGTAATTCAAACGTGATTGTGTTTTAATTTCTAAAGTTAACATTTTCATGTAGAAGGGTCAAAAATTTATCGGGTTATGGGTTCAGCACGTGATAAAAACCACTGTTAAGGTACCAAGTTAGTTAGGCTAAAATTTTCTCATATAGCAAGTGAAACTCAAAATTCATGGAGCTAGCCAAAGTCCAGATCGGACTTCTGGAGGGAAAATCCAACTGGTGTACTTGGAGGTTTAAAGCGTTGGCTCTCATAAGAGGGATCACAGATGCGGAGAAAATAATCGAAGGTACTTTGGAGGCTCCAGCTCAGTTAGAGGGCACAGCATATGCTGAAGATGTTGCAAAGTACAACAAGGAACTCGAGACCTTCAACAAACTACATGCAACTGTATTCCTAATATTGACCACGAATATGACAGAAGAAACACTCAATAAGGTCATGCGGTTTTCTACAGCACGAGAGATTTGGGTAGAACTCCACAGATTATATGAAGGAGTATCTGAAGACAAAGCCTATAATCTGTGCATGCAGTTCTTCAGTTATGAAAAAGAAACCGCAGATGACATGGGGTGTCATATGTCCAAATTGAAAAACCTTTGGAATTCCTTAAAATTGGAGATATGCAAAGAAGGAGCAAATAAGTGCGAATTGCCAGAAATATTCCTAATTTGCAAAATATTAGGGACGCTGCCTGATGAATACTTTTCTTTCAAAAGTTCAAAAGTAGTTGGCTTCTCGTGTCTAAAAAGGACAGAACCATAGACAATCTGACAGATCAGCTATGCGCCTTTGAAAGACAGCTGACACTGAAAGAGAAGGGCACGAATGAGCAAGCATTGACTGCATCCTCATCCAACTCCAAAGGAAAATCGTTCAAGCGAAAAGATTTTGTATGTGGCTACTGCTCAGCTAAAGGACACAGAGTTCGAGACTGTGCTAAGTGGATAGCTGCAGGCAGACCGCCAAAACCAAAAATGCCACAAGCCAAAAATGTCGAAAGAGCGCCTGAACTTCTTACGTCAGAAGATAAAATTCTGAACACCGAAAGCAACAACAGTTGTTGGTACACGGACAATGGAGCAACGAACCATGTGTCATCACAGAGAGATCTCTTTCGTAGCTTCACACTCTTCTCCACTCCAAAATCAGTAACCACTGCTGGAGGAGATGCAGTAGTTGCTACAGGAAAGGGCAACATTCATGTGGAAGCAGACGTGAAGGGAAAGAAAGAAGAGTTTATCTTGAGTGATGTTTGGTACGTCCCGAAAATTTGTAAAAATCCATTTTCGGTTCTAGCCACACAAGACAGACACAAGGACAGCGTTTTCGTCTCTAAAACCGAATCGTGCTACCTCAGAATCGGTGGGAGAATCAGGATTGAAGGCCCAAGAAAACAGAGTGGTGGGCTTTACAAAATGAAACTGAAAAATCTTGCTTCGCATGAAATCAATATTGTAACCAAAGAAAACAAACTACAACTTTACCATGAGAGACTCGGTCACCAAAACAAACAACAAGTAAAAAGCATTGTTGAACGTGAATTTGGTGAAAAATTACTTTTAGACAGTGAACTGTGTGAAGGTTGTCTTCTCGGAAAAACTCATAGAAAGAAGTTCGGAACAAGGAAACGGGCTTCAGTGATGGGAGAAATCATTCACACAGATGTCTGCGGTCCATTGTACAGTTCTAAATCCGGGTATAGATACTACGTCGTTTTCAAAGATGACTACAGCCGATACAGAGAAGTTTTCTTCATGAAAAACAAGTCGGAAGTGTCCTCTAAGCTAGAAGAAATGCTAGCTTTGATGAAAACGGCTGGGCATACAGCAAAAGAACTTTTGAGCGACAACGGTAGAGAGTTTAACTGCGCTTCAGTTGGACGAATTCTCGCGAAGAATGGTATAAACCAGAGGTTTACCATGCCCTACACGCCAGAGCAGAATGGTTGTGCAGAAAGGGAACATCGCACTCTACACGAGACAGCACGTTCGTTAATGTATGCTCATGGAAACATACCCCAAGGACTATGGGCTGAAATGATAAACACAGCAAAGTATATCCTAAATGTCAGCGGAAAGTCGAGTATTCCTGGAAAGTCACCCTACGAATTGTGGACAGGGAAAAAGCCGGGACTGAAACATTTGCAAATCATTGGCAGCACCTGCTACGTTCATGTTCCGAAACAAAAACGGAAGAAATTTGACGTGAAAGCACAGATGGCGCAGATGGATACCGAATATGGCGTCGAGAGGATAATACCCTATTACGTTCAAGGCATGTAATTTTCGAGGAACAACCTCTTCAACAAAAAGAAGAGGGAATAACTATCAAGCTGAAAACTGTAACTGAAAAGACGGAACCATCGTCATCAATGAAAGTAACAGCTGAGGCCTCATCGAGTCGTGAAGAAATAGACCAACCTTGTCATATAGAACCAGAGCCGTGTGAAATAAAACAACCTCTTGAAAATCAACAACAATATGACGTTGTTGAACGAGTTTTAAGAGACAGGTCAACGTTGCATCAACCAGATCGGTTCCATGATTTCATAATGTCTGCAATTGCTTCGGATAATCCTATTCCTGAGCCTACTACATACACAGAAGCTATGCAGAGCGCTGAGAAGGAAAACTGGATCAAGGCAATGGACAGTGAAATAAACGCACTGAAAGAGAACAAAACCTGGTCACTGCAAACATTGCCGCCTGGAAAGAAAGCCATCCACACAAAGTGGCTTTTTCGAGTCAAAACGAACGCTGATGGGTCCATTGACAAGCATAAAGCAAGGCTGGTAGTCAAAGGCTTCTCTCAGAGGAAGTACGTCGACTATGACCAGACCTTTAGTCCTGTCGCAAGAAGTGGTGGATGACACTGTCTCAGTTTGATGTGTCAACAGCCTTCCTGTACGGTGAACTCGAAGAAGAAATATACGTTTTCCAACCAGAAGGTTACAGTGATGGTACAGACAAGGTATGCCGTCTTCAACGTAGCCTCTACGGACTCAAGCAAGCACCACGATGCTGGAACAAGCGTTTTGCTGGATACCTCGTTTCCATTGGGTTCCAGGTCAGTGAAGCGGATCCTTGCCTCTTCATCAGGTGGGAGAACACTAACAAAATTCTGGTTGCGTTGTACGTGGATGATGGACTTGTTGCCACAACTGATCCAAAACAACAAGAGAAATTCATTGCTGAACTGAAAGCTGAATTCAGAATAACTGTGAAACCTGCATCCTACTATCTTGGTATCGAACTGGAGCAAAGACAAGACGGTTCAATCAAAATCCACCAACAAGCCTACGTGAAAAGGATCTTGGCGAGATTTGGTATGAACGACTGTCGTCCAGCGCCAACACCAATAGTAAAGGAGACTTCACAGACAGGGAAAGTTGAAGACGAAAAAGAAATGTCTAACTTCCCCTACCGTCAAGCAGTAGGAGCGTTGATGTATGTCATGATCGCTACAAGACCTGACATTGCATATGCCGTCGCCGTCGCTTCAAGAACTCTGGAAAACCCATCCAAGAACGATTGCGTCAAGGTGAAACGAATCTTCTGTTACTTGAAGGGCACAGCACGACTTGGTATTGTATATCGTCGGAACTTCAAGCCAGGTCTCATGCAAAGCTACAGCGATGCTGATCATGCTGGAGACGTGACAACAGGGCGTTCCACTACTGGCGTTGTCTGCATGTATGCTGGAGGTGCAGTATCCTGGCTGAGCCAGCGTCAACCTTCGGTGTCCATCTCGACAACGGAAGCAGAGATAGTCGCAGCAAGCGAAGCCTCACGAGAACTCATTTGGCTGAAGCGCTTACTCAGCGAAATCGTCAAGCTCCAGGACAAGCCGGAGTTACATGTTGACAATGAGGCTGCAATACGTTTGTCACTGAATCCGGAATTCCATCGACGAACGAAGCATATCAGCACTCGACATTTCTTCGTTAGAGAGTTGGTTTGCAATAAAGAAATTGAAATCAAGAAGATTGCAACCGAATTTCAACTAGCTGATGAGTTTACCAAGCCGCTAGCCAAACCAAGACTCAAGATGATTCGGGAAGAGCTGGGCATGGTATCCGAAGATGAGGAGGAAGGTCAACATCTGCCAATGAGGGAAAGTGTTGAAAGTGTTGGCTGTCATTGTTGATGTTTTGTTATGTTTTCAAAATTCATCATTGGCCTCATATTCGAAAGTCTCCTACGTTTCGTTTGTTTCAAGTTTAATGATTATAAATTTGAATATAATCATATTGTTTTTCCTATTGTGAAAAATAAATTCTGACCAGTTTTGTAATTCAAACGTGATTGTGTTTTAATTTCTAAAGTTAACATTTTCATGTAGAAGGGTCAAAAATTTATCGGTTTGTGTACCTCTACGAATGATTGGGATGAGTTCTTATCTTTTTCGCTGCCACCTATGGACCCTTTATTCAACATTGCTGATTCCTTCGACATACTCTTTCCTATCAATCCATTTCACCTCTTTCTTCTCGCCGTATTTTCTTTTTCGTGTCATCATTTATTCGTTTATCATGGTCCGTTATACCATAAGCGAGTACGTAGACATGATTTTCATGTGCGGCTTTGCAAATGGAAACGGCAGTGAAGCAGCAAGGGAGTACGCTCTGCAGTACCCAAACAGACGGGCTCCTCACGGAGCCACTTTTTCAAGGATATATGCCTGTGCAATTATGAAGGTGTTTGCATTTGTGTGTTGGATTTCGGTGATGTTCGTGCTAACACTCCTACTGCGTACAACTGACACCCTTTTAACACGGCGGACGGTGTGAGGCAAAACGGTAATTAATTTTATGACCATGATTTCATGAAAAACCCACGATTTAGCCGGAAACAACACGTTTTTTCGTATTCAAACCTCATTTTCTCTCTTGAAGTCAGTTCCAAAAAACATTTTGATTAGTCCGTTGGAAAGCTGACGTTTTGGCCCATTTTTTAGCTTACCTTCACCATTCTGCTACAAGAATTATTAGGATCACCAAGCGTTTGAAAAAACAGACGATTTTAAGATTTTGAAAAATTTCACTTTTTCCAACTCCATTTTCACTCCTCAAATCCTCCTAAAAAAATTTTGTTAGGCATTCGAGAGACAGGAAATTTAACGCTCTTTCCAACGGTATCTTAAAATCTGAATTTACTGTTTAAATTAAGGAAATTATAGCTGCTTTAGTGAGACGAGGTCGGAAACTCGAAAAAATCTTAAAAGTGGAAAAGTAGGGTTCTAAGCGGAGAAAAAAAAAGTTATAGGACACTTTTGGCCGGAAATTAGATGTAGAACACGTGGGAGAGAGGTTTTGCATCACTCATGTTACACCCTGTATATAGGTATTTAATTTTTTTCTCAACACATTATCCCCCCCCCCCCCGTAATGGCGTTGAATGCCCTATAATTTTCCTGCAGAGGGTCCTGGGAGAGAGGTTTTGCATCACTCATGTTACACCCTGTATGTAGGTATTTAATTTTTTTTCTCAACACATTATACCCCCCCCCCCCCCCGTAATGGCGTTGAATGCCCTATAATTTTCCTGCAATCCTTGAGTTCTTTATTTCCAAGTCGGACAGTACAAAATAATTTGCATTATGTACGATTACGATGGAGTTTCGAACCTTGGAGTTTTCATTTGAATCTCTCCCAGACTCTGCACTACTTTGAAGGGATCACTTTTCAGTTTAAAAAAAATTCAGGACCCCCCCATACACTGATTTTTGAATCTAGACGTCATTATGGATTGATAGAGTCCAAGGTCGTATAAATCTGATGATAGAAGTGGTCTAAAAATGAATTTGAACATAGCCACCTTCGCTACGGGGTAGCTAGTGTACCTCCGTTCGCCGCCCTCCCTCTTTTAGCGAATTTTCAAAGAAAATGAAGCTATTGCAATGGCTTCGAAATTTAAATAATATAAATTTTTGGAAATTTTCTTCATAGAAATCCGTTTCAGACCATTCTAAAACGATTCCTGAAATTTAACACTTTTTTATATGTATATATATATATATTTATATATATATTTATTTATTTATATATGTGTCACTCCAGACGATAACTCTCGATAGAATTGAGATAAACAGCTCAAATTTGCACAAAAAATCTATCTTGGCAATCGAAAGGCTAAGTTCGAAGATGGGCGAAATTGGCCTACTCTAAGGAGGGTTTTGGCGCATTTAAAGTGCGCAAAAATTACCCAAAAATCCCCAAAATGTTATTTTCCAACAAGTGACCCCTCATTTTAAAGGTTTTTGCACGCTGAACACGATGGTGGAATCGGATTTTAGATATCTTGATCCGTTCTCAAATTAGAGCATTTAAAGTGCGCAATAATTACCCAAAAATCCCCAAAATGTTATTTTCTAACAAGTGACCCCTCATTTTAAAGGTTTTTGCACGCTGAACACGATGGTGGAATCGGATTTTAGATATCTTGATCCGTTCTCAAATTAGAGCATTTAAAGTGCGCAAAAATTACCCAAAAATCCCCAAAATGTTATTTTCCAACAAGTGACCCCTCATTTTAAAGGTTTTTGCACGCTGAACACGATGGTGGAATCGGATTTTAGATATCTTGATCCGTTCTCAAATTAGAGCATTTAAAGTGCGCAAAAATTACCCAAAAATCCCCAAAATGTTATTTTCTAACAAGTGACCCCTCATTTTAAAGGTTTTTGCACGCTGAACACGATAGTGAAATCGGATTTTAGATATCTAAATCCGTTCTTAAATTAGAGCATTTAAAGTGCGCAAAAATTACCCAAAACTAGGATAATCTTTAAACTCTTACCCCCCCCCCCCCCACCCCCTTAGAGTGGTCAGATTGAAATATGTGAGAAGTATTAATTGAAGACGAGAGTTCGAAGCAAAAAAGGGGGAGGCAAACGATTAGTACAACTCCTTGAATTTACCCACAGCGATCAAATAAATAAGCACTTAGTACAATTACGTAATAAACAAACGGTAGAATCAGGATGGACAAAACGTACAAATTAAAATAAATACGAAGAGAATATACATAGAAAACCAAATTTTAGACCGAAGTTTTCCTTTATTCAAAACCATAGCCATTAATTCGAATATTTCTTTGAAAATTCGCTCATTAAGTCATGCTGCATGACTGATTGTTTTTAAATTGCTGTCCTTAACAAGTGTGACGGTTTATGAGAATCCTATCCATAAAGGACGAGGGTTCTTCTCCACTTCTGCACGTGCGGCAAAAGGGGCAGGCGGTTTGTACAAACAAACCTTCAGTTCCTAGATGCATTGCATTATAGTCTAATCATAGTCTAGTCTTACCAGGGGGATGTCATACTCCACACCCTACATTTATTGAGCTCTGGGGGAAGCGGAAACTATGCTATGGGTGGTGGTACCCGTTCCTCCGTGGGGTACCTGCTCTTGAGGGGAACCCGACTGTGTGAAGGGGGTTTTTATGGACGTTTTCCTGTCTGGTCCCTTTTGATGCCAAAAATGCCAATACCAAATCTCGTTTGATTTGCCGCAAGTTTTGCAGGTCTCTTGGCTGGCCGGACTGTTTGGTTTCTTGAGGCAACTTTGTTTGATGAATGCTTAACGTGTTATAAAAATTCCCTCACTTGTGATGAAAGGGTGATTTGGATGGAGTAGACTGGAGCGCCTGTAGGCCTTTCCAGCCTTTTCTGGAGCCTAGGGGCTAGGCCTTTAGGTAGCTGATTTATTTTCTCACACACCAGGTACCTCATTCCAGGAAAGTGTTCGTTATTTCAGCAGTTGCTAATTAAAACTTTCCTGGGATCCTGTGTGCAGGAGGCTTGGAGACCCAGCCTAAATAACGTTCATGTTGATTACATGGTTCGTGATGAAATCAGAAAACCTATCGTTCAAACGAGATGTGGTATTATTGTTGATGTGGTGGTTCGAACCCAGGTTGCTGTGTTCGTTGTACAATTTTCTAAACGTTTCATTTATTTCTTTTCCTTCAGCCTACAAACGGTAGTTTCATCGATTTCATCAGTCATGGCTATATTCAGTCCAGATTCTTGAGCGATTTTGAGCAAATTGAAAAACTTGGCCAAGGTGGATTTGGAGAAGTATGGAAGGTTTGTGGACGCTGTTTACATATTACTAGAATTTGATGTAATGTCTGTGAAGCATTATGTATATTACAATTTAGAGCAATTTGAGTTTATTACAATTTGAGGGATTTGTCCCTTCATATCACTCAGGGAATTGGGTGGGGAGAGGATTTTGTACCTACTCTTCGAATTCCTGCAATAAGTATGAAATGGAGCTGCTCTGTTATAAACCAAAGGTTCGGAGTTGGTTTCACTTTTTAATAGGCCCCAGAATTGCGTTCGATTTTACTTGTGTGTTCGACACTTCATGATTCCATTAGTGGTATTTTTTTAGCAGTACTACAGATAATTACACAATAGATTTACGCAGGCTTGGTTTTAGTTTCATCACGTGTCATGACTCAGGTACATTCAGCTGGACACCTTTTATGTAAATCATAAAGATACCTACGTATTTCGTTGTTGCAGGTGCGAAATCGACTTGATGGTGGTCTCTACGCTATCAAAAAAATTGTATTGGGTCGTTCGATGAAGCAGCAAAAGAAAATCATGAGAGAAGTACAGCTGCTCTCGTGCCTAAACCACGAGAATGTTGTGCGCTACTACAACTCGTGGGTTGAAGTCGCTAACAGTGTTGATATAACGTCGGAAGCAAGTGTAGACTCTGATACTCCATCTTCTTTCAAGGTTTGAAGATTATTCACATTTATGTTGATGGTATTTTTTAATTTTATCTATATTCAATACCACCAGGTCTCTTTTTTCATTTAAAAAAAAATGTTGTTGTTTAGAATCCTAAGAAGAGCGGAATTGATATGGTCCCATGTGCTAGGGAAATCAGTATCGGAAATTACAACTGGAATGACCCCAAATCACATAATGAAGATGATTCAGACAGCTTCATTTATTTTAGGTAATGTGTTTAAGTTGAATGTTTTGCATGCATGAACCTTGGAATCAGCTTTTTATTTTTTATGTTTAGTACCAGTTGAATCATTATGATGCTTCCTCACTACGGAAGGTTGGGAAGCCTTGGATTTGTGATTGACCAAACATAAAATTTATGTCCTCCAGAATGAAAATTTCCACTACCATTTTGCATTTCAGAGATCAAAGAACATTATTGGTTCTATGTCTGTCTGCCTGTCTGTCCGTCCATCTATGTGTGGTAAATTCCTTGTAACGCCCATAACTGTCCGATGTAATGTTCGAAATGGGTTGAAATTTGGAGGTTAGTTGCGGGTAGGGTCACAGATGGTCCCATACCAAAATCATTGAAATAGTGCTGTGCATGCGCAAACGTGAAATACTTGAAACGCCCTTAACTACCTTAAATATCGTTGAAATGAGTTCAGACTTGGAGGATCGATGAGGAGTAATACTTTGATAGTTCCACATGAATTTCGTTAGAATCGTACTGTAACTTTCATCTGCCCAGGCGCGAACATGATATGGTGACCATTTCCTTGTAACACTTCTAACTGCGCGAAAAACATACGTAGAGAGCTAATAGTGCAAACATGAAATGTTGAAAAAATGTTGAAATGTTTGATTCTATGACGCATGTTGGGTAATTTACTACTACTATTTTTATTGCTAGGTCAATCTTTATTCTTTTTTTTTTACACATATTTTTTTACCAACTGATTCTGCACGTCCATATTACAATAAGTGAGGAAGCTATCCTGCCCACCCAACTTCGCAGAACTTTTCCTAAAAATTCTCACTCTGATTAAATGGCTCTAGTCAATGGTCTAGCTGAATCTAAAGGCTACTCCCCCAGGAAGACGTGATGGGTCTCTGGAAGTTGCCAAAATGAGATGGGACGTGTGGGTCTGTCACATGGGCAATAGGCGAGGCATAGCCAATATCTGATTGTTTCACAGGTTTTCCTGTTATCAGTGTTTATTCGTTTTGTGGTACTGATGGACGAAAAAGTGTGGATGATAGCCAACTTTTAATATTTGAACTAATCTGTGGTATATTTTCACTGTTGCCCTGTGTTTCATGCTGTTATCTTAACCTGAAAAATCTTAATCGGTGTAAAAATATGCTGTGAACACTGCAATATACTCTGTAGATAAATGCATTGTAGAAACGTCATCTGCTAAAATGTGCTAACTTCTCAAACCTAAGGACGACATTGATTGATTCATAGGTCGTCATTCATAGGAAGGAGCAAGTAATTTTTTTAATGGTATATTTAGTTTTATTTTGGTCTCCTCTATCAAATTATTCATTAACGGGAACACTGTAATTGAAAGGGCTCAAAGTGTGGACAAAGGAAGGATGTCAACATATATGCATGAATTGAAACATCTGTTGCAGCAACTCAGTACTAACGTATTTTCCTAAATGTTTTATTTTAAAGTACAAATTGAGATGTGTCAGTACCTATTTGGGATTTGCACCTGAAATTCGTAGTTATTTTATTAATTTGAAGATTTGTCGACGTCACTGGCTGCCATTTAGATACTTGGCAGATATAATAATGAATTAACAACGGAAAATCAGCCAGTTTAAGAATCATGGATACTCCTAATTTTGATTGTGTGAATGATTGAAATCAGTAGTAGTTCTACGAAAATGAGGCCCCACGGCCTTATCAGGTGGAATAAACCGGTTCCCATGAGATTAAGATACCTCGAGCGTGGTTAGTACTTGGATGGGTCACCGCCATGACACGTGGTGACATGTCAAAGTATGACCCATGTAGCTGTTGGGCGAACCCCTCTCCAGTCAAGGGGGCGAGGCAATGAGTAGCCAAGTAAAGAGCAAAATGATCAGGTCGAATTCTGATCCTCTCACTGGAGGACAGCTGATCACGTCTGCGACGCTGGCAGGGCAGTCGGACGAAAAGCCCCAGCCTGGAATGGCCGTTACTTCTTCTTCTTCTTCTTCCACGAAAATGAGTGATGCTGTTTGTGCTCACAGAAACAATACGTGTTTGTATGTTGAATATTGGCTTTTAATTATAGGTATAGTAAATGGCAAATGCTTAGTCGCCAAGGGGTGCCAATGTGGATGGTGTTGTAGGAGAATAGGGGTTTGTCAAGTGACTTCTCGCCAACCTATTATTGGCTGTTGTCGCCCTTTGTAATCCTAGGTACCTGAGGTAGTCGGCGGTGGAGAACTAGAGTGAGTGAGGGAGTGGAGCAGGTGATAAAGAGGGGTGTTTGTAGGTAGATGGCTCTAACTCGATAAAGTTGGCCGGGGAAGTGACCTGGTGAGTCAACCATTCCTCTGCGACTAAGCATTTGCCTTTTACCATAGTGATCATTCTCTCGATGCAGAATTTTCACTAATGGAACTGATAGGGTACTTGTCTACGGTTAAAATGAATAATTTTACGGTCTACGGTCTACGGTACGGTACGGTCTACAGTTTATTTATTTGTTTCCAAAACGGGCACTGCCCAATTACAAGGGTGGTCTTTGCATTAGTAGTACGATTAGTTGGAGATGCTGGTGGGGAATTTTAACCGAATGTTTAATGGAGGAGATATACCAGGCAGCTATCGCAGGGCCTTGTGCTCCCAATCCCTAAGAAGAGTGACTCGTCACATTATCGAGGTACTTCTTGTGTAAAACAAACCCAAAAATGTACTCCGGGATGCTGGCGGCTAGAGTGGCGAACTGGGCAGATAATAGCAGTATATATTGTGTGAGGAACAGGCCGGTTTTCATCAGGGATATTCTACTTATGACAACTTGTTTACGCTATCCAATCTTGTTCCGTATTGCTTGGGCTGCGGATTCGCAGATAGGGGATAGAGTGGTAGCTACAGAGTCACATTCTCTGATGGCGGGCCTGCGACCAGTCTGGCCTCTGGGTGGGATGCAAAGCCAGGCAACTGGGATTTTGCTCTTACCAAAACGGGTACCACGGGTGGGGGGAGCCCCAGGCAACCGGCACGTGGCTTCGGCAAAGTGCCACCTGTCTGCCCCCCCCCCCCCCCCCCGTTGAGGTTGGATTCGTGGTGCTCGTGGTTGTCACCCAAGCACTGGAATTGATCCAGATGTGGTGGGAAGGCCCCCCCCCCCCCCCATGGACTGTATGGGTCCGTTGGGTAGGCTCCGGCACGTGAGTTTTGTGGGAAACCAAAAACTCGGGAACCAACCTGCTAAGTTGGTAGAGTGAGCTAGAACACTCGTCTCCACCTGTCGGTGTAACAGGAACTTGGGCATATCCAAGGACACTGACTGAGTATACTGTCGCCTCCTATGAGGCCTTCCCTGTCTGCTTGCAGCAGGGGGGAGACCGTAAGCCTTGGGCTGGGTTCTCCTTTAAACCATTGGATATCCAATCTTGTGCAGATTCGCTTTGCTCAGTCCAGAAATACCTACTGTTTCTTTTTCGATATGCGATCAGTATTTGATAGCTTCAGAGACAGATTGTGGTATATAAGCTGTACGCATGAGGTGTTTCCTCGAAGTGGGTGGCAGCAGTCAAGCAATTGTATAGAGATACAAAGACGAGAGTATGGAATGCTGGGTGCATCTCGGAGTGTTTCGAACCCGTTCGGGGGTGAAACAGGGATGTCCCCTCACTCCTGGCCTGTTCTCCATGTTCCTCAATGACCTGAGTCCTGCTGTTGGTGATGAACGTTAGGGAGGCACAGATCAACTCATTGTTGTTTGCAAATTACGTTGTCCTGATTGGCGATACCCCTGTGGCCTTGCAAAAGATGATTGACCACCTGAGGGAGTATGTTGATAAGTGTGGGCTCGTAATAAATCTTTCCAAGTCCCAGATCATCGTGTTTAGACTCCATGGTGGCAGATTGGCCAGGAGCGGGCAGTGGTGGCTGGATGGCCAGAGAATTGATGTGTAGGTTTGTAGAAGTACCTCGCTATCCAACTTACTTATAATCTTTGATTGGACAAGCATTGGAATGAAAAGCCAGGACTGTAGGTGTCGGAGTCAACGCCATCTGGTCCAGGCTTTTCTCTGCGCCCGACGTGCCAAATGATGTGAAGCTCAGGGTCTTTGAGTCGGTAACGATGGCAACTGTAAGTTATGGAGCCCAATACTGGGGTTGCATGGAATATGAAGAGGTAGAGGAGTTCAAACGCTTTATCCTAAAGAAGCTTCTCTTGTTACCAGTGAAAGCTCCTAATTATATAGTGTACAATGAACTCAAGCAGGAGAAGGTGCACTTGAGAACTCTTAAGCTCAGTGCAAAGTACTTGTTGAAGGAGTTCAAGCTGCCTGAGGGACGTTACACGAGGATGACTGCACTGGAAGTCATAGAAAGAGGAGTTGGTTGGCTAGGGATTTGCTTTGATTGGTCGGCGGCAAATGATTTGGCTCCTGATCTGTTTGACCCATCCCGCTTTGGGGAGCTGGCCAACGCAGTTTTGGGTGCACAGAGGTTGAAATTCAAGGTCTCACTCAAAGAAAGAGCAAGCAACACGCAGTATCACCTTTCGTACGACCAACTCGATTGGGGAGTGGACAGCTTCACGAGGGCGTCTCAATTCGAAGCTATGGTGTAGCGAAATGCAGAGGAGAGTTGTATCTCAACTGGCAGCCTTGGATTCGAGACAGGGTCTACCTCTGTTCGGTTTGCAGCATCGGAACCAATGAGAGTACCGGTCATTTCTTGGCGGAATGTTGAGTGCTGGGAAATGCATTGTTAATGTGTTTCAGGCATGTCGCTTAGGATCAGGCAGAACTGTTGGACCTCTTGAATGGCCCAGATTGGACCAGACTGTGTCAGTTTTATGAGGAGGCCTGGAGATGCAGGGAATTCCTTGTTTCTGAGTTTAACTATAACGAATAGTTTTATATGTCAACCAGGCGCCTGTTCCCAGTGATATTAATCTATACATATAATAAAACAGTGTCTGTTTGTCTGTTTGTTTGTTTGTTTGTTTGTCTCGGCATCAATTGAGAACGGCTGAACGTAGAAAGTTGCGGCTGGTACCATTTGACGCAGAATTTATCTGGGAAGGTTTATGAAAAATCCGCATTTGAATCTGTCCATCCGTTGAAACGCTATGAATGAAATACTACTAAAAAACGTGTTATAATCACTTCTATGAGGACGTTTATGCTTATAATAACTTTGAACGGTTGGACGTAAATCCGATTGTAATTAGATTCTGGATTCAGCTCGACGAGTACATTAAAGTGGTACTTCAATCAGGATGTTAGTGGGAGGGGGGTACAGGTTACGAGAGGGGGGGGGGGGGTCTACAGAAATTTCAAAACTACTTGACCAATTGGAGTGCAACTTTGGGAATTTGTTGTGTGAACATTGAGGAATGTTTCTAACCAGGTAGGGAGGGTTCATAGGATACGGGGGGGGGGGGTAAAGGCAGTTAGGGTTGGCATTGGGGAAGGTTTCTGATCAGTTGAGGAGGGGGGGGATACAGGCATATTAAAATACATGACCGTTGGCTCCATTTATTTAAATCACAGCAACACGCGTCGGTTCAAATAGTATAATGTATCATAAAACAGTGTCAGTCTGTTTTTTTGTCTCGGCATCGATAAATGAGAACGGCTGAACGTAGAAGGTGGTATCTGTTATGAGTGGGGCCTGTCCTAAAGGGGGTGTCTGTTCTACCGTTGCGAAGCGCGGGTACACAGCTAGTATTAATAATATAAATATAATATAATAAAATAATAATAATAATAATAATAACTTGCCCACAGTAACTACCTATCGAGGAAATGCACAAGGATCCGTGACCCTTCCTTATAAACCTTAAGTTCGTAGACTCATTACTTATTCATTTTTTGAAGGTGTTTTTGAAGAATAAGGAACTCTGCTGATGGTCATAAGACCAGAGCTTTCCATGTTTTGTAATCATTTAGCTACACAACACTTATTTTGTAAATAAATATGTAAAAATAATATAAAAATAATTAAATTAATAGTGATCAATAGTGATTAAATTAATAGTGAGCTAGAGAAATCGTGAGTGAGAATGGAAATAAGATTTGTTCAAGTTTTGTGTTTTGGTTTAGCTCTACCTGAAGTCTGCATTCGATGGTCATGGCTATCAATGTTGAATGACTAACACGTTGGTAGCTGCCGTCTAATAATCTGAACAATATTCGTTAATGAATAAACTTTTTTTGCAATCAATTATTTGAAACATCCTGGAGAACTGCGCAGTGTAGAAAATAGGAGCTAGGACTGTATCCTAGGTTTATCTATTAACTGCTTAATCATGAATGAAAACACGATTTCTGCCCTGGCTTATCCAACTCTTAAATCTACAGCCATGGAGAAGATATGCCTGAGTGTGATGAAGAGTCCACTTCTTCCGAAGAGTGTGATGAAACTAAGAAGCCAACACTTCATATGTATATTCAAATGGAGCTATGTGAAAACAACACTCTAAGGTAACGTCGCCTGTTCTCCTTCTTTTTTCCCCTTTATTCGATTTCAGATTTTAGTTGTCGAGTACCTAATTGTTCTTTGAAAATTTGTATGCCAATTTCAGAAGTGCTATTGACGGTGAAGGCCTCTGTAAAAATGGTGAACGTGTCTGGAGACTCTTCAGAGAAATAGTGGAGGGGTTGTGTCACATTCACAATCAGGGTATCATGCACAGGGACCTGAAGCCTGACAATATATTCCTTGGCAGCAACGACCAAGTTAAAATCGGGGACTTCGGTCTAGCTACAACAAGCAAATCACTCAAGTATGAAAACCTCATGTCCTTCTTATTCAGGGTGTTCCAGAATGTGTCCCATGTTTTTTTTGTTTTAGTTTGTTGGAATGTGGGACGGATAAATCCCATTTGAAAAAAGTTGGTTACCCATCTTCATGAACAAGGTAAACATTGGAAAACTGACTACTGACTTGCATTGGAGTGTGCAAACAAGAATATGTAATATTACAGAGCAGAGGAAAACCAGTCACAGGAGAACTCTGCCATTACACTCACAGATCTTGAACTAGTCTGAAATTAAAAAAAGTAAACTAAACAGCAATTTCATGCTGGGGCTTGTGACGGTATATGGGAATCCCGTCCATCTTGGATGCTGGCTCTTCCCGATCTTTTTGACACGCGGCTGAAGGGGCGGTTGATTCACGGAAACGAATCATCAACTCTCGGAGGCAACGCGTTATAATCTAACCATTTGTCTCCGGGGGCAGCTGTCACACTGCCTCCCTACCTTTCTAGAGGATGGAGAGGGGGAATCTACGCTGTATGGGCGGCGTAGTTAAACCCCTCATCCATTACAGGCTTTAGGTTTAGGTCTGACTGCCGTGTGGCACTGTGGCCGTTTTGTGAAGAATCTGCTAGCAGAACGACCTGAGACAATTTTTTATCAACGTCCTGTGATCAAGAGGAACAGCTTAGTTGAGAATGAGAAACATGAAGCATAGTACTTAACCTAACATACCTACTTTGAAAGGAATAAACAATCAAACTTACTAGAGAGGAACAGTAAGAAAAAATTAACTAGATTATACCTAATACTAATGAGGAATGAAAAAACTGTACGAACTTGCTGATTTCTTGGGCGGACCACCGGAAAACAAACCTAACGTTCCTAGGTACTTCAAAAGAGATTTTTTTCTTCTTTATTTATTTATTGCAACTGAATATTTAACATAACTGAATATTTAACACTGATCTTGAACTAGTCTGAAATTAAAAAAAGTAAACTAAACAGCAATTTCAGGCTGGGGCTTTAGGTTTAGGTCTGACTGCCGTGTGGCACTGTGGCCGTTTTGTGAAGAATCTGCTAGCAGAACGACCTGAGACAATTTTTTATCAACGTCCTGTGATCAAGAGGAACAGCTTAGTTGAGAATGAGAAACATGAAGCATAGTACTTAACCTAACATACCTACTTTGAAAGGAATAAACAATCAAACTTACTAGAGAGGAACAGTAAGAAAAAATTAACTAGATTATACCTAATACTAATGAGGAATGACAAAACTGTACGAACTTGCTGATTTCTTGGGCGGACCACCGGAAAACAAACCTAACGTTCCTAGGTACTTCAAAAGAGATTTTTTTCTTCTTTATTTATTTATTGCAACTGAATATTTAACATACATTATTTCATCACAAAATAATCTCACTCCAAGGTAGGTTTTCAGCAAAACCTAGCCCGTGTTTGCAGCGGGACCATTATAGTCACTGGGTTTCACTTGCACTATAGAACTATTTGCGCAGCCCAATCAATTCCAGTGGTTTGTTACGCTCGAGGCGCCGGAGTTCCCCTTCGTTGTTCAGAATGTTGAGCATCTCCAGGTTCTCATGTTTGAGGAGGTGATGTTCATGCTTCCTTCCGTACTTGGCCACTGTTTCATTGACTGACTTTACCCTCAGAGCTCGGTTTATATCATCATTCATCAACTTACTTGACATTTGATGACCCGTTTGCATTCCATGTTGCGATTCTTAGTGTCGTTTCCATCCAGTAGCGGTGTGTGGGCTCTGAAAACAGTGGGGCACCAAACCAGAACACAAAACCAAGAGATTTGTCTACAAATACCTCGAGGCAACAATAAACACCCTTCCCTTATTTACTTATTGATATTCAGCAAATTCCCTTTCAATCAACAATCTATCGTCGTACGAAAACGTCGGCAAATTCTACTGCAAATTAGACACCGAATTAACGTGTTATAAAAATATAGTAAACTAAAACACCTATAACAAAACAATGACTCGTCGGCCGGTACCTGCTTGAATGGAGAAGCTATTGACCTGAAGCTGGGTAGTTATCAGTGTGTTAGGACAACGATCAATCCACAAGACCACAAACAGGACAAAGTGCACGTAGGTACCAAGAATACAAATCTGCCATCAGAACCGAACCGAACGCAAAATGTGCTCAATTTGACGCAAAAAATTGAAAACTGACAACAGAGAAAGCGAACATAATTCACAACAAAAACAAATCAGAAGACGAAGAAGCATCTCGTATTGAGATGACAAATTGAGTCGAATGCACAAGAAGAAAAAACGCAACCTCTAACCACCACTGTCGGCATGAAAAGTGTTTCTTCGCGGCACCCTCAAGAAAAACAACAACAACAAATTGAATCGACGGGATCGAATCGATTGTGAAAACGAACGATTTTGGAGTAGAAATCAGATTTTGGGGACTGGGCCGAAAGTGGGCGTGGCAAACAACATTTTCACTCTACTGACACAACGCCCCTGTTTCCATCATATTAATCCATAGTTAGCTTGGGTATTCTTTCGAATAGCAGCTTGTTGGTATGATTTTGTTAGTTTAATCTCTCTAGTATCTGTGGAAACATTTTTTTCTGCGCTCGAAACCTCATTTCTTGGTTTGTTATTTGCAACTATTGCAACTATATGACCAGTTGCTCCTGTCAGCAGAAACATCTAGTTTGTTTTGACCTTTCACTTGGGGCTTAGTGGATTTGTTTCTCATTCTTTGTAGCTCTTCAGCTACTTCGCATCCCCGATATGCAGGGATTCGATGAGGATTCGGACTGTGTAGGACACAATCCTCTCCCAGGTTTCCTGCCTGGAGATCATCTTCCCGATCACATTAGTTGGCATGATTTCGCCCTCCTGTTCTTCTAGGATCTCCTTTTCCCTGCTCCATCTGGAGCAGTGGAAAAACATTACCAGCACGTTGTGGTGTCTGCTAGCGCCCTTCTGTGCAGATAGGACTGGAAGTATCCATGGCCCGACAGGAACATAGTGATGTAGAAATCCACTTCTCCGTGCCTCCTGTCAAGCCATGGGCACACCTGTGGAATAAGTTTCCCACTCGTTTTGCCACTGCTGCAATGTTATTTCTCTCTCCTCTTTCTTGATGGGATCTTGACTCCTGTGCGGATCGCCGGAGGTAGATACGCTTCCTCTCCATTGCTAGGAGGTCGATTGGAATGGTGGCAGCAATTATCCCAACGGCAGGGAAGGAGACGGTACGGTAAGCACTTGCTATTCGTAGGGCTCCTCTCCTCTGCACTGACCGAAGGTGTTCTCGGTACTTTTTAACTTGTAGGGCCTCAGCCCACACCTCCACTCCATATAACATGATTGCTTCGGCTATGGTCATGAGCATCTTCCTTTTCTTGGGCGATGGTCCACCGATGTTTGCCATTAGCCTGCTCAGGTTTGCTGTCACTGCCGCTGCTCTTTCTCCTGCATGCTTGATGTGCTCCCAGAAGGTCAGCCTGCAGTCGAGGGTCACTCCCAGGTACCGCATCGAATGAGATGAGTCGATGCTTTCGTCCTCCACCTGAAACTGGGTGACACGTTTGGTGTGCCTCTTAGTCAGTAGCACTATTTCGGTTTTGTGTACTGCAAGCGGCAACCCATGCTCCTCCATCCAAGGCATGACTCGCCTCATTGATTCGTTGAGCTTCCACTGGAGGCCCTCCAGAGTATGGTCTTTTATCATCACCGCTACATCATCAGCATAGCCCACCAGGAACACATCCTCTGGCATGTCCAGCAGGAGGATCCCATCGTAGCTCACATTCCACAGATCAGGCCCCAATATTGACCCCTGAGCCGCCCCACTGGTTATCTTCTTTCTGCACACCTTCCCCTGGGACTCATACACTAAGCTGCGGTTCCTTAGGTAGTCACATATGACGGCCAGTAGGTAAGATGGAAGCCCAAAGCGCCTCTGGAGGGTGATGATGATATCCACCCATCTCACAGAATTGAAGGTGTTCTTCACATCTAGGGTCACTACCATGCACATCTGTCTTGTACGATGGTTTCCATGCTCGGTACCCCATGCAGCTGATACCACCTCCCGTATAGCGCTCAGGGTTGATCTTCCCTTGACAAAGCCGTACTGCCTACAGGCAAGACCCCCTGCAAGGGCGATAGCTTCCATGATTCTGGGCTTGAGGAGCTTCTCAAATAGTTTTCCCGCAGCATCCAGCAGGCATAGTGGTCTGTAAGCTGAGACAGAGGATGGATGTCCTTGTCCCTTATCGAGCAGGACCAAGCGGGCGACATTCCACTGGGAAGGGAACACTCCGTCCACTAGGCATCTATTGTACATTCGGAGCAGCATATCCGGTTCGGTTCTGGTCACAAGTTTCAGGATCTCTGCAGGGATTCTGTCTGGCCCTGGCGCCTTCTCATTTTTAAAAGATGATACCGCTCTGGTCAGGTCATCCTTAGTAAATAATGGGATCTCTTGCCCTGTAGGACAGCTATATGGAGGGTCTCCGTCTCGTTCAGGGTGATTAGGGAAGAGGCCATCCACTATTCGGTCCTTGAAAGCTGCATCCAGGTTGGCCCCACCTGACATGCCCTTCAGCTTTTTGGTCACAATCCTGTATCCCAGGCCCCAGGGGTTTTCTTCTATTTCTTCGGTGAGTTCCTTTCACTTGGCAGCTTTACTTCTGGCTATAGCTAGCCTTAATCTTTTTTTAGCTGCCTTGAACTCAGCAGTTCTGGTAGGAAAGTTCGGGGAGTCCCTGGTTGTCCTTTGAGCCCTACGTCTTAGTCTGAGGCATGTTCTTCGGAGATCTGCAATTTCGTCGTTCCACCAATAAGCAGGTTGCCTTTGGTCCTTTCCTTTCATAGGTATAGCTGCATTGCAGGCCTGCTGTATAAGGTTCATGGTGGCCTTGATCAAGTCTTCTGCTGTAGGGTATGTGGTAGCCTGAAGGGAACCCTTTCCAATGGTGATTATGGTGGAGAATAATGCCTTATCTATCTTATCCACGTTCCACTGAGCTGTCTTACGATTTGGGGGCCCTGGTGGGGCTAGGGTGTTGTGGTCTACAATTGCGTACTCAATGTACTGGTGGTCGCTTGCTGTGTACCTTTCCGAAACGCGCCAGTCTTTAACTTGGCCTCCCAGTCTCTCTGTTGCAAAGGTTACGTCTGGGATGGTACCTCTACAACCGGGCCTCCTGAATGTGGACACATTACCTCTGTTGAGAGTGATCATGTTCTGTCGAGCCACCATTTCGCTAATGGCATTGCCCCTACTATCTGTGTGATCCATCCCCCACTCCACAGATTTCGCGTTGAGATCACCAGCTACGAGTACCTCACCAGATAACCTGCTAATCGTGTCCTCCAGGACCCGCAGCTTTCTTTCAAACTCTGCTGCGGGGTGATTCCCCTTGCAGTTGACGCATTTGGGGGTATCTTCCTTGTCCAGGGTTTTGTGTGGTCCAGCACATTTCACACATGCAGGTACTTTTCCACAATATGCCTGTGTGTGTTGGTATGAGTGGAATTTTTTGCACTGAGGAATGAGTGAGGAGGTTTTCTTCACAGGTTCAATTTTTACAATTATGTTGAGGATGGCTTTCATACCATAGATTCTATTTACATCCTCATTTCTGTCGAATGCTAGCATGGAGAGAGGTAGGGGTTTTTCGAAAGGAATGAACCAGATTATACCTAATACCTAATGAGAGAACTAATGAGGAATGAATTCTCAGGAGAATCACTGGAAAACTCACAACAAACCAAGCTCAGCACGAAATCAAAATCTAAACAAACCATAGCTGAACGAGAAAATCTCAGCATATAGATGTGGATATAGGTAGGTACCTAGGATGAAGAAATTAATAAAATTCCGCAGATAAATAAGGGTAAATGTAAATCAGATCAAAAGAAGTTAGATTCAAATTATAATTTTTTTTTAAAGAAAAGGAGATATTTACAACAGGTATCTGTAGGATTCCAGACAGATAAAAGGCACACCCTACCCATCGCTTAGGCATACATGCTAATAAGATTGGAGGAGCTCACCTTTTTACATATTCCGCTACGAGAAACCCAATTTTTTATATCTGCTCATATGGATTCCGTAAATAAATAAAAAGTATTTTGTTGTGTAAAAACTGTTTGCCTTAAGGGTAGCCCCAAGCAGTTTATGCATGGTGCTCAATGCTGAACACTCTCACCACTCCTAAATCCTTATCTCTCCTGTCATGTGAGTTCGTTTTCTATAACCTACGTGTAGGGATAACTCATCATTTAGCATTTAGCATTATTTTAAGGTGTAGAATGCCTTGGTTATTCCGTGGTTCTGTTCTTGTTAACAGCTTACCCACCAGGTCAGTTCTAGTTCCAGGTATTCCCACCGTTTGATTAAAACCTATCCAAGCATGCAAAAACTATTTAGTATTTTCAGCTGTGAATGAAAAATTGAACTAAATGAACATTTAACTGTGGCATTAGTGCACCTTTGAATTCACAACCAACAAAAACCAAATTGGTGGCCTTGTAGGAAATCCTTTTGAGAGCACTCGAAAACGGATTGTTCTGTGTATCACTACCATGAAATTGAGACCCATTTCACTTTCGATTTATATGATTGGCAAGTTTGTGTGTGCCTGTCACCTCACCATCTATCAAATCTTCCCTTAGTTCTTCAGGTTTAATGAAGAGGTTATCATTAGCTAGCTACTTATCTGAATTGGCGTTACTGGAAAGTTTTAGCCCTCCTGTTGTTAGAAAGCAACATACAAGTTCGTCTTGTATGTTGGTGTACTGGCAATGAGGACTTGACGATGACTTCGGTTTATATTGTTGAATGAAAGTAGGTTGAGAGAATTTAGAGACCTATCGCACTCTCCTACAATGAATCGATTTTTGTAGAGCTTTCAACAACAACAAGTGACATCGCACTAGGCAAGGGGGTCCGGCCCATGTGGGAGGGGTTGTTGCCGAAACTTAGATAGCTCATAGAAAAAGAACTATCCGTCCTAGGAGCGCAGTTGGCCTCAAAATTCTTAGAATGGAACCTCCTTTCATTTAAAAATGTTAAAGTAATATGAACATATATGTCAATTGTTATGGTGACTCCCTGTGGCAGTACCCAGTGAGCAAGAGTATTTTATTGAGCTGAATTAATGAAACTGAGTACATACTCATGCAGAAACCAGTAAACCTATTTTTTGAACACCCTGTGTATTCATTCCATCATTGTGTATTTTCGTCATATTAGCCACATGAATAAGCAAGATCATATTGAATTGTGTGTTGGTTCTGCTTATTTAATTGTTTGAAATTTGTACCTAAGGTATACTGCAGTACAACATAAGGATGGCGCTGAACCTCCAGAAATCCCAGAATCTACTTCATCAGATTCATCTGTCAAAGACGTTTCTCATTCTGCCCATGTTGGAACACCCTTGTATGTTGCACCTGAACTTTGCGATGAGCAGGCTTGCTACAATCAGGTACTTTACTTCTCTGAGCTGATCATAATAACTAAGATTACAAAGTTCTGAACGCTTCTCAGTTTATTTGTTTTGACAACTATGGTGGTTTGAGATAGGTGAAGGCGAGTTGAGGTATGATGAGTGAGAGTGATGGAGAAGGTTGCTGGATCTAGCATCTAAAAGGTTAGCACCTATAGCAAAGCCAGGAAGGTTAACCACTAAAGACACTAGAGGGTTTTGCCCAGTGGTTGCCACTCGAGGCCGGTTCCACCAATCTGAGACCTTTTAGGTTATAGGTAAGGAAGCATGAGAGGAGAGAGAGAAAAGTCATTGACTTGAGAAGAGCGTAGAATGAGGTGACAGGCGAAGACGACGGGTTTTTATATTAACCTGTCCACTCTCCCCCAGTCCATCAACTACGAGGACTGGTGGGGGAGCTTCAGGACTCCCTGAGCCGGGTCACGTACGCCACCTCACTCGTTCGAGTTTATTATTTGAACAGTCTTAAATACAAGGAGTGACGTTCTTGGAGGATCACGACAACAACAATGATAGGAGACCTCCCCCGTGGTAAGTAGATCTGCCTATTCCAAGCCAGTAACATTCAGATATAGGTCTCATGGCCTGCACCGTGCATAAAAGAAGTAATTTAGTTCCACCTGACTTCCCACCTGTTCAGTGATCAGGTTAGGTTACTATCATCGTTGAAAGGCTTTCAAGATTAGGATGATCTATTGTTCTAGTTTAGTTTGTCCCAGGCCGGGGTTGGTGGTATATCAGATTGGCCCAGTTCATCTCTTCTGTGGGGTATGAGGAATCAGTATCATGGAAGAGCCTCGGAGTCAGAGATTATGTGACCTGCAGTTTGAGCTAATTTGGTTCATATGTTTGCTTGAGGCGCCACCCTTCTTTTCTCCTCTGTTGGGTAGAATATTTTCTGAGTAAGGTTTGGTTCATTCTTGTCACCATTTGCTAAGTGTATTTGTGTAGGTTTTAGTAGGTACCAGCAATTTCGTATCTCTTATGAAGTCCATCTATCTGTTTATCCCGTCTCACCGGACTTTGTGATGTCAGGCACAAGGTCCAGACGTGTGAGGCCCCCAGTTTTGTTTTGTTGCTTTTGGTGTATTATTCTGTGAATAATACAACTATATCTTCGCTCAGCAAAAAGTTTTTATAGCACCCCCTCACAATTTCTTCTTTTCCATTTCAAGGTGCGCAGATTCCAAAAACGCTGCGAAGTCCTTGTCACATGGGTTTATTATTCTTTTAAACTTACCTACAGAAATGCTGGAAATACATTTATTGTTTCATTCATGTCCAATAATTGAAATAGCTGTTTTTTAAGGTTTCCACAAATTTTGGCCCCCAAAGACACGAATGAAGTAGGTCATTGATAGTGCCATTTAATTGTCTTGATTCACCTTTCAGACAATTTCCCAGGTTTTTGACTCATAAAAAAATCAATTTTGGGAGCAGAATCTTTGGTATAATTTCAATTTCCGCTCTTTGGTCAAAATCGCCTTCATATTCGGTTTTGTCATCCCAAAAAAACATGGAAACCGATACTTCAAAAGCTCATGTTACTAAAACACAAAAAAGACCTATTTTTATACCCACTTGTACGGCGGAACGTAAAAGAAAAAATTTTGAGGGGGTGTTATAAAAATTTTTTGATGAGCGAATAAATAGGTGTATTATTCCCAGAATAATAAACCAAAATGCAATGTCCGTCCTCCGTACGCCGTATCATGCATACCCGCTTCATTTTCGGTCTAAAAAATCCGTTCTTTCGCACGCATGCTCCATTTGGGCTTTGCTTGTGTCCCGAAACTTTTCAGCCCGATCAGAATATACCCAGGGGTGTTATGAGTGAAAAATGGGTATAAAAATAGGTATTTTTTGTGTTTTAGTAACATGAGCTTTTGAAGTATCGTTTTCCATGTTTTTTGGGACGAGAAGACCGTATTTGAAGTCGATTTTGACCAAAGAGTCGAAAATTGAGGTTCTAACGAAGTTTCTCCCTTATATTTACATTAAATTTTGGTCTAAAATCGTCGTTCTTCCGCACACAGTTTCGGTCCCCATTTGGGTCCTAATTGTGCTCCAAAGATCGGCAGCCCGATTGGAATACACCCAGCGGTGTTATGGGGAGAAAAATGGCTGTAATAATGCGGTTTTCGAGGGATTTTTGAGGTTCTAGTGAGCGTGAGCTTGTGAGGTATCGTTTTCCGTGTTTTTTAGGGCGAGAAAACCGAAATTAAGTTGATTTTGACCAGAGTGAAGAATTGAGGTTGTAACGAAGGTTAAGCTCCGGAAATTAATTTTTTATGAGTCAAAAACCTGGGAAATAGTGTGATATCACCATCAGTTTCTATAATAACACTAGAAAAAGTGTCAGCAGGTGAATCAAGACAATCAAGTGGCACTATCGATCAAAGGTAATTTTAAGCTGAAAAAAAAGGAGCGTACCTAATTCGTGTTTTTGGGGGCCAAAATTGGAGGAAACCTTAAAAAATAGCTATTTCAATTATTGCACATGAAAGAAACAATAAATGAACAGCCAGCATTTCTGTAGGTATTTCCAGTAGAATAATAAACCCATGTGACAAGGACTTTACAGCGTTTCTAATTTCCCTGTGTCCCCCAGTGTCCACTCTGGATGACTTATTCGTGCTCTGCAAGGTCACAGTGGGTATTGAAACATCCCAGGAAGTGTTGCGAGCATCCTCACTGGACTAGCCAACACTTCAGCTGCGTAGCCAAGGCCGTTGCCAGGTTGGGTGCTCATAGAAAATCGGTCAGTTGGCAAATTCAAGTACAGAGGCAGAGTTGGAAATAGGTCGTTAGGTACGCAATTCGATAAATATTTGAAAAATTGAAACACCAGTTTGCGTTTCTGGTTCCAACTTGTGAATCAGTGTTCACAACATGTCTAGCACTAGAAGTCCTTCTTTCTATGTTCCGTTCGGCCAGTAATCTGTCTGACTTGCAAATGGCCAGATTTAAGAGTGTGTTGAAGCAGGTCTTTAAACTTGTTCAGCTGACAATTGGATATGGCGTGGCATCACATGAAAGGTATTTAGCCAATTTTGACGAATTTTAAGATGTACGAAAACAGACTAACGGCTTAATGATCTGTCTTTTACTGCTTCAAATGAAAGGTCATTTAGTAAACTGAAAATCGTGAAGAACTTTCCAAGATCTCTACTGTGACAGACTGCTAAATGACCTTTTACTGCTTAAAACAATGCAAAGAGACTTTTACTGCAAGAGATTCAGTTTATTTTTCTAAACGAAAGTAGGTTCGATCCTGAGTATTGTGACACCAACCGCACTTCCCTATTACGAGTAGTTTGAAATTCTTGTTTGGGCATGAAAAAGATGAAGTATAAGTAAATAGATTAAATTTAGTTGCTAAGTAAATTAATGCAAAAAGTTAATACATGCCAGCCAGCCATGATTCAATTGATTGAGGAACGTCTTCCACTTAGATGCGAAGTGGCTCTCTCGCACAGTATGACAGTGGTTGGTTTATCCAAAGTTGTTTTTCCACAGCCAAAACCTGTCAATAAATATTCCAGTCTTCAACTGTGTTCAGATTGACTTAGACTTGAAACTTCTTACATTTCGTAAATTGTGGCATTGCTTATTTGCAGAAAGTCGACATCTATAGCCTGGGTATAATATTTTTTGAGATGAATCACCCGCCTTTCAACACCCACATGGAGAGACAAAACACTTTGAGAGGTCTAAGAGAATTGGATATCAAATTTCCTTGCAACTTTCCCTACCCAGAAGATTCCTATGAGTACAGAATGATCCGGTAAGTTGGGTACTTTTTTCTAAATCATGTCTACAGGGAAACAAAGAAAGGTAGCTAAACAAATCTCGGTTCAGAAATATAAGGTCGTCAAAGTATCAATGCAACAGTGAAAAACTCGTGTTGAGTTGGATTACTATGAGTATGTAATTGGACAAATACATACCCAACTTTTGGCTCAACATAGCAGGAAGGTGCAGCCTTACGCCATTCTTATTTCTCAGTCAGACAAACCTTTTCCCTATCAAATATATTAATAAAATTGTGATTCTATTGCTACATTCGTATTAGAAACGACATTTTATGAAACTTTCTATGTTATGCTATTTAGGACGATTGCCACCATCATTTCAAATAGGCGCTGTATGTCTATAGGTATATTAATTGAATAATTTTTAAAGCTACATTTTGAAGTGGAAGGGGATGATCCACATTAATTCCATAATTATAGTCTTGTTGTATCTGAAACCCAGTTGTAGTGAATTATATTTTGGTTCAAAGGATGATGCTTAGTCATGACGTCAAAGAACGGCCATCGTCCCAAGCCATTCTGGCTCACGACTGTTTGGGTACCATGAAACTGGATGAAGGCGAAGTGAAAGAAATGGTTCATCGGACTCTGTGTAACCCTCAGTCGAAAGACTACAAATTCCTTGTTGCGTCATGCTTTAACCAGGTTTGTCTTCACCTCACAGCTGCAAGGCCGCCTAGAGAACCTTACACATTGGTCTCTCAATCTAATCATACACAATTACTACAATTACAAGTTATTGCCAATTACAAAATATTTATTAACAAATATTATGGTAAATGTCATATTTTATGAACAACACATTCCAGCCACTTTTAGATCATGTAAGGACATTTTGCTGTTACTTGAAATAGGATAGAAGAATGAAATATCATGTGGATGTTTAAAATCGCATTTTTGACAAAGAGTGGGTACTTTGAATTCAGCAATTGAAATGCAGTCAGAATGCACTTAATCGAGTTTCAGTTCATTGTGGCCTCCCAATCATATTGCATTTTGCTAGCATACTAAATGGCGATGCAGTTTTCATTCTGCTTATCTTCACTCTGTCAGTTGATTTCCCTAATTTTGGGGGAGAAAGAAAAACATTTAAGATGAAAATTTATTTTTAAATTTACCTTTTGAATTACACACTGTTGAATATTACAGAAAATGCCAGCAACTTTTGAAGCTACGTATAACATGTCAACATTCCGACCATTTTGGTATACTTCCGCCCTCAATGTGGTGGAAGAAAGATTACGGAACATATTTAGTCATTATGGAGCGACGTCTTTCTCGCCGCCATTATTAACTCCTGGAGAAGCCCCCAAAAATTGCGTAAGCCTCATGACAAATGTAGGTGGCATTGTGCATGCCACTCCGGATCTTCAAGTGCCCTTTGCCAGGTAATAGTTCTTCTTCGGAGTTTT
The DNA here is from genome assembly GCA_954871275.1 of Leptopterna dolabrata. Taxonomy (NCBI): domain Eukaryota; kingdom Metazoa; phylum Arthropoda; class Insecta; order Hemiptera; family Miridae; genus Leptopterna; species Leptopterna dolabrata. Next base: position 30,806,293 of record OX940974.1, on the reverse strand, counting down.
TCTCTTTCTCGTATACCGATTTTTTTTCTAACAAATGTCTTGGGAAATTACTATAGTCATAGCTGTTTTAATTACCAAATTCATTTAGCACTATCATTTCTGACCTACACTATCTGTCTAGATTGTCTGACCTTTACATCCCCTCTAGGAGTAAAGGTTTGCAGTTCCGTTCCTGGTTATGGAGTCAGGAGGACATCGATACAAACTTTTTTGTTTCATGTGCACATCTGAACCGCTAAGCTATGAGCTCTGATTAAATCATACAAAAGCTAAAGGGACAAGATCTTGATTTTAAAAAACGAAAGAGAGAGAGAGAGAGAGAGAGAGAGAGAGAGAAACATTTCGATAATTAGACATGGGGTATATCCCTAAGTGATGGTGGGGGGGGGATATACCCTAAGCGGTCAAATCCAGGGTTAAAAACAAAGAATGTTGAGAAGAGATAAAAACCTCAACATCTCGTTAATAATTAATTCTGTTGGTCACTACAGTAGTTTGCAAAGATCTGTTGGAGTAGTATGGTTTATAATTTATAGTTAGCTTATTTATAGATTACCCTCCAAACTACTGGTCAAATTAAACTGATAGTGGGGTGTTGTAAATTTCACTTGTGTGTGTGAGCGACCACTGTTCTCATCCCACAAATTTGACAAAATATAGATGAAAATACACTTGGGCAGTCAAATCATTTCTCTTCAGCATCATTTTTTTTTTCATACTGGCAGTTCTCGTGGTCTGGGTTTATAAATTTTTTCTGAAAGATCTAGTATTCAGCCTTTTGTGTTGTTATAATAATGTAGCAATAATTGCATCAGTTTCAATTGAGGGTAACGGAAATTTCATTTTTGTAGATACGTTGTTCAGAACCCTTCAGTTGTGACATTCAAGAGGTATGCCCTGGAGAAAGTCTACAGGGAAATGCCAGTTGGTATCCACCCTCGAGAATTACACGAATGTGCCTTTGACATTGTATCATCATCCTTTGGTAAATTGCCGTGTTATTTAATTTTGTGTTTGCCTATCCATTGTACATCTTTCTCCAGTGGCCAGTGTGAATCTCCTACAATCTAATTGAGTTTATCACTGAGTCAGGAAAACTCCCACTTCTTGCGATTACTTCCCAAATTAGCTATGTTGAACCCCTGAGGAATTCAGGTCCTAAATTGTCCAAATGAGGAACTCAGGAGTCCTGAATTTTCCAAATGAATAAAAATGCGGAATCCAAACAAAGGAATGATGAAATCCATGGAATTTAATGAGTTGACGCTGAAGCTTTAATGAGTTGAGCAAAAGTTTTAACTTATCTGGGTCAGGATGGATAAACATCCAAGTTCCTTGCATTAACAGAGTGTATTAAAAAACTTCAATAAATTAAATCAGATTCTGAAATGGTTGCTAGTGATAGTGGAGGATTGATATAACATTAACCCATTGAAGAGATTTAGGTGAGATCAACAGCAGTCCGAATTATATCTGAGAGCTCAGTTACCTATCTGCTTCTCCGCTTTCGGGTCAGTGAGGATTACGTCCATGACTTCTGCTTATATTTTCAAATGAAATTAGGTTCCATTCTAAGAATTTTGAGACCAGTCGCACTCTCCTACAATGAATAGTTCTCTTTCTATGATTTTTCAAAGATTCCAGCACTACCTACCTCACAGTGGGTCCCTCCCAAGCAGGGGTGCAATGACGTCGCTCGTTGCCGAAATTTTAAAGCTCAGAAAAAGAACTATTCTTTTTAGGCTAGAATAGAGCCTGCTTTCATTTGAAAATGGGAAAGTAATATAAACCGAAATCATGGGTACTCCTCATTGCTGGTTGAGGGAGTTATTGGCCAGCCCCTAACCTACTCAAGGCTTTCAATTTATTGCACTGTCTGTCAGTCATAAGGTCATAACTGACTGAGAGTTTATCTTCTCCTTTGTTTGTTGCAGGTGATCAAATGCCAGATCTTGAAATATTTGCTGTGATCAGAGATATTCTGAAAGCCTTCCCTTGTCTCACCAGGCGGAATTGTGTCATTCACATCAACCACTCGGTATTGATTTCTACTTTGTTGGAAATTTGTGTCACAAATGCACCAACAGGAATAAATAAGACTGAATTGAAAGCTACAGTGATCCGTGCCATGGTTAGTATCTTCGTATTTAACTGTGCATTGACCTAACCCCCTCCCCCCCCCCCACCATTCCACCTCCAAAAAACCCCACCCTTCTTCTCAGCATCAATCCCTCCACATGTCGAATTCTATTCATGCATGACTCTTAGTATTCAACACAGTACCTACGTTGTTGAACAGTGGTCAGAAATCCAAGAACCATAATGTTACACATCTGTTTGCCTGAGTAAAAATAAGTATATGTGCATAAATTTGATGATTTGGCTCTAATTATCTGGTTTATTGGTGGTGGTCATGGATGGTTTTGTTCTGGTCTCCTCAATCGAAGTTTCGAAATTGAAATTTTCAATTTTTGGAGCAAATATACTAACCCACGTGCTAAACTAAAATATTCCTACCTTCGTAACTGTCCCAAATTCAGAGGGCTTCAATAAATCTTTTTCAAAGTGTTACATCTCATTGCCCCTGTTTCCAAATCAGTGCCTAACTAAATAACTGGAAGGCTTCAATTAAACAATTTCCATGGCGAATAGTTCTTCCCACACAAACTAGGGGTCGATTCATCGAGAGCTAGATTATTTTTCCAGGCTACTGTGGCGGGGCACACGCATAGGGCCAACTCTGCCCAGTTCCGTACCCCGGGCGAACCATACAATGGATGCGGGAGGCGCCTCAGTCTAGTCGCGAATGGATTAATATTATTCTGTTACCCCCACAACCCGATGAGTTGCCCACCCCATCCGTTCAAAAGCCACCGAAATTGCAAATACCCAGCATAGCGCCCCACTTTCGGAAGATAGACGGCTCATCGTAGGACAGGCGGGGGAATCGGATGGACGTACCTGCTTTTTACATAGAATGATGGTGCTTTGGAGATCTGGGCTCTATTTTAATTGTTCTCGGTATTGGTTTCTGTAATCCTTGGTTCGTGTGACTGATTTATGTACTGTATTCCTTTGGGCTGTGACCCGGGTTCGTGCGTGAGTTACGAGAGGGTTTCAGTTTGTATGTACTTTGGCGATTCATCAGCCTACAGCATTACAGTATTACAGTAGCTTACAGTATTGAACGCTTAGGCAGGACGTTTACAGCTACCAATCTCACAAGCAGTAGGCGTGGGGAACTTTATAAAATGAACTTTAATTTGGTGGGGCTGAGGTGTCTGAGCTGGATGGAGCGTGTGGTCTTCATTTCCTTGCTTGAGGTAACAGGTGGCTAACACTTCCAGTTCGACATGAGTGGCACTGCTCCTGCGTCAACACAGTCGGTGAAAGATAACTTTTCACCTGTATGGAATGAGTACACCTTGTGCAACCTGCTGGGGATAAGAGTCCAGATAATATTATATCTACAGTTCAAGGGCCCCCCCCCCCGCCCCCCCCCCCCCCGGATATGCCTTCATTTATGAGACCAGAGTTATCAGATAATCTAAAGGAATCCGTCCTCAGTTTGATAACCAAATCATTTTTGAAATAATTCTCTGCTACTCTTGATGTCACAACATCATTAAACATGGCTTGAGATTAAAAGGATTATTATCTAGAATTTGTAATGTAGGTGTGTATCATATATTGAAGTTATTTGTGATTTTTCCCTACAGACTGAGTCAACCTCTAAAACAGAGTTATGCAAGAGTTTAAAATCAGCTGATTTATCTGAAGGTGCCATTAGTAGTATAATGAACTGGGCAGAGGTGGATGGATCACCCAATGACATAGAAAATATTTTGATTAAAATACCTGATCACCTCTCTAAATGCAAGGTTGCAATCAAGCAGTTACAACGAGTGATAAAAGATTGTGAGCTTCTGGAGATGCCTGTAAGTTTAATTAATATGGTTTGTAATCCCTGTTTTTAGTGAATAAAAAAAATAAGGAAAATGTGCTATTACAATCGCACCAGACTTCTGGTTTGGCAGTTACTTGGATTGCTAAGTGCATATAGGCAATGTGACCTGTATTTAGTCTTAATTTTCCTAAGTCTTAAGTCCTAATTAATTTAATCCTTAATTTAATTTTCCTTTTTTTTAATTTTGTTGTTGCAAGTAATGCGTTATTATTAGATGGTAAGGAAGTTGAGGTTTAAACTTCAGTTTTATCATTATTTAGTGGCAACTGTATTGAATTGTCAACAATGACACTTGGATATGTATGACACTCCTTAGGCCAACTAGTACACAACATGGTCAGCCCCCATTCTGTTTTAAATGTTGTTGGTTCAATGTTTTTATCAATAGACAGGGCCTTTACAACATGAAAGTGGATTTATGTGTAGGTGGGTATCAGCTTTCTAAGTTTTGAGGGAAGGGGGGGGGGGGGGGTGCTGTAGAAAAATTAGAAGTTATACATGAATTAGAAATACCTAGAAAATTTGGTGGCCAGTAGCAGTTCAAATTAAATTTTTTGTGGTCAAAAACTGTAGAAACTTATGTATAGTATATTTGTTGATACTAATTTGTGGATTAGGTATTAAGAAAGTTTGCTGTTATGCTGCGTGACAAGATCTTTAGAGTAGGTTGGAGTTTTTCCTGTCAATACTCAGAAAGATATATCCATATAATTTGGCATAATTGTTATATTTTCCAGTGTCCAGTTGTCATTAAACCCCAATTGGTTCGAAATCCCTCCCAGTACACAGGAATAATATTCCAAGTGAGGTGTGATACTAATAAAGTGAAAGGGAAAAGTACTGAATCCTGTGTGATGATTTCTGGTGGACGATACGATGGACTAGTCGAGGAATTGAAGTATGTGTGTTTCTTTCGCGAATTTCGTTTTTTATCATTCATTTTCCTGTTATGGTAGGTATAAACGTTTCTGGTGTAATGGCGCTGATATGTTTCCATTCCTTGCATGTTTGAAGAGCAGGTGCTAATTTCCAGTGATAAGAAATACAGTGACAGCATCATATTCTGTTAAATTCGAGTGGTACAAGAGTAACAGTTGTTCCCTTTTAGGCTCACAGAACATGGAGAATGATTTTTCTCTAAACTCTGTGTTTGTGGCATGTAGAAGGCATAATCACAAGCAGAACTTGATGTGCGTCAGGTCAGTCAGACGAACAATGGCCGCTGACGCATTTATATCTTGCAACTTGTCAGCTGTTTGCTCCACCTACAGCCAGTGCGAGTTCTGTACAGTTACCCTTTATTTCACTCGATATAGCAAATCCGATGCCAGTATCCATTAGAAACAACAACTTATGGTCTCGAGGCAATGATGCGTCAACGTGTTATGGAGTGGGTAAGATGGTTCAGAAAAGGCCATGCAGACATGCATGACAAAGAATGGATCAGGAGTTATGAACTGGGAGTCATTTCAGACCCAACAAACCCAAAAAATTGTGCAGTGAGTTGAAGAACAAATTAAAACTGATCATCATTATGTCCCCGGATAGGCTTCATGAACATTTTCCGAAGTCTCCTGAGCAAGGTCATAACTAACAGGCTAGTTTGCAGGAGGCTGCCCGAGTTTGTCTGAACAATTGTCTCACTGCTCTCTTTTTATGCTGTTCCCTGTATAATCAATAACATTTTGATGTGCAGTTAGGCCCACAAGTTTTTATGAGTTTCTGATGGCTATAGGCGTTAGGGTTGTTTTGCATAGTGAAATGCCGACAGTGTTGTGGAACTTAATTGGCTGGAGCATGCAGCAGAGGACAGAATTGTGACCTGAAGCAACTCTTGTTCTGTTCATGGGCACTGCTGCTTAGGTGGCCTCTTATCTTGATTTTCTGTACAACCCTTTACTTCTAAAATGATCATGTCTCGTTGGGCACAGTGTGAAGGGTGTAGTTCACTGTTTCACTTGTTGATGCTTTCTGTCTTGTAAATGTTTTTCAGTGAAGTGTATTTATTATTTTAGGCTCAGAATCCTCACCAAAGAAGTGGCAAAACCTGTACGAAATATAACAGGTTTCACCATGAACCTGGAACATCTTGTCTCAGCTGTTAATGATGATGGAAAACCCACGGTTGTTGATGTGTTATTCTGTTCTCTTGGAACTTCAGCAATGACCTCCGAACGACTAACTCTTCTGAAAGAGCTATGGGGATTGAATATTAAAATTTATTTCTCAAACACTCTTCAGGTAAGGAATGATGACTGCTTATTTATGTAGTTGCCAGCTATTATGGGTGGGGGGGGGGGGACATGCAAATTGTACTAAACCATAACCCTGCCATTGCCTAAGATCAGGCTTACCTGTAGATGAGGTTTACTCTCAGTCGTGCCATACTTTGATACAGGCTTCGCATATTTTGTACCATAGCTCCCTCATTTTTCGAGATATTTCAAGAACTCTTAGACCCAACTATAGCTATACATCTCAGCTTTAATCACCGTTGGAACGACCTCGCAATCTGCAAAGGGAGGGGGTGTACATTTTTTAATTTTTTTAATTAATCTTACCCCATCTTCCGGGGTTACCTTGACCAAAGTTGTTTTCTACATCTAAAACGCATATTTTGGTGGTTTGTACTGAAGTTACCCATTGGAAAGCCGGTCGAGTTCAAAAACAAAAATCCCGATTTTTCGGCCCAAAAAAGCTTGATTTTTAATTAAAAATCGTTCTCAGATCAGTTGGAATGGCCCTCAACACCCCTAAGAATGCTAATCTCGCAAGAATCAGTTCGGCATTAAGTTTAAAGAAGGAATCTTAGGCATAACAGGATGGATAAATAAAGACCTAAATCAAATGTGTTTAATTTTATTTTTATTGAGAAAACTAAAAAAATCTGACATAAAGTACGTCAGTCTTCAATTCCAAAAAAAAATCATTTTGAAATGATTTTTCTTCGTTTCAAAAAATTAAAAAAATATAAATAATGACCCTAGTTGATTGGAATAAAATAGGAATTACCTACAAAATGAACGATTGAAGGCACGAGATCAAATGGAAAAAAACGATTAAAGGGATGAGATCGATGGCTTCAAGTCAACAGAAACGTTGATTCTCTCCAGGGACACGCTTTGGGATGGGAATCCTGGAGCAGATGCTTCAACATGCTTGAGAATCAATATCAAAGTTACCCTGTTCGTAGAAAATAAAAGAATTGAGTTAGAGTTGAAAAAACTGCTGCAGTCCTTATCACATGGACATGGGTTTATTATTCTGTTAGACATACCTACAGAATTGTTAGCTGTTCATTTATTGTTTCTTTCATCATGTGTGCAATAATTGAAATACTTTGTTTGTTCAGGAATGAAAAACACTACGGAACTTCACTTGAACTGGTTTATTGAACGAACGAGAAAAAACGATCGACTTAGATAACAATTTTCGCATTAAAAATACTTCTTATTACTTTCACTTTCGGAGGTTGAACGCCATCTTGTTTCCCGAGAGTGGCTCAGGTTTGCAAAAACCAAAGAACTACAGGAACATACATTATTTTACAACTCTGGCCCGTCGGATCGAAATTGCACCGCCCATGGCTGACATGATGCTTGATGCAATTTACTAATATAAGCACAATTACATTCGTTCGTTCTAAGACCTAACAGAAACCTCATGATCTGATCGACCCCGCTAGCCGCAGCTAGTGCTCGAGCGGACACTAGACGCACTACTTCGGGCGTTTATGTACCTACGTCCGATCATCCCCCCCCCCCAATGACGCCCGTCATTCGGACTGCTCCTTGGGCATGGGACAAAGCTTGACCAATGGACGTGTCAGCTCTCCATTGGTGGGACCCGTCCATGATCAACACTACATCTCCTAAAACAGGGGGTCGGTCAGGAGTATTCCATTTGGCCCGTGCCTGCAGATCAAGCAGGTACTCCTTACTCCACTTCTTCCAGAAGCCCTGTACGGTCTGGTTCACAAACCGCCATTTGGGAATAAGGCGCGAGCTGGAGTCCAGGCAGCCTTCAGATTCCGGGAGAGCAGTCTTTGAATCAAGAAGTGACCTGGTGTAAGAACGAGAATATCATCCGGCGAGGCGGATTGGAACACAAGGGGCCGACTATTAAGGATGGCCTCGACCTTAGCCACTATAGTGCTGAACGTTTGGAAATTGACCGTATGATCGCACAAATTTACCCTAATAAGTCGCTTTGCTGACTTGACCGCAGCTTCCCATAACCCCCCAAAATGAGGAGCCCTTGGTGGTATGAACTTCCAGCTCACCCCCCTAGCAGCCAAACGTTCGGCAAGCGTGATCGATACGCCTGTGTCCAGCGCAATCCTAATGTTCCTAAGGAGGTTGGCTGCCCCCAAAAAATTGTGACCGTTGTCCGACCAAATGACGGAGGGCACCCCTCTTCGAGCGATAAATCTTTCCAGGCACTGCAGAAAACTGTCGGTGCTCAGATCCATAACTACTTCTAAGTGCACCGCCTGGGTGGCAAAGCAAACGAACACGGCCAAGTACATTTCTACTTTTCGTGCCCCACGGAGACCACTTACGGAGACCGAAAAAGGACCGGCGTAATCAATGCCGACCTGATCGAATGTGAACGTTCCCTGAACCCGCCCTGATGGGAGCTGCCCCATTTCTGGTTGAAAGGATATGGGCTTGATTGAAAAGCAGCGGGTGCACTTTGCGAGAGTTCTAGCGACCGCATTCCGACCATCTATAATCCAGAACTTCGTACGCAGGTGAGCTAGGGTCGCCCTCGGACCGACATGCAAACAGCTCTCATGAGCCTGACGAATGAGAAGTTGAGTGAGCGGGTCCTTGGCGGGTAAAAGTACTGGGTGCCTGGTCTCAAATGCGCTACTGCTATGCTCCAAACGACCCCCCACTCTGATGATGCCCTCTCGTGATCGAAATACAGCAAGTTGTCTCATGAGCTTGGTACGGGGAGTGGAACGGTCTAAGGCAGAATGAATATCCTGAAAGTGTCGACTTTGAGCGCGTCTTACCAAAACGAGATCGGCTGCCCGCAACTCTTCAGTTGAAAGTGGTTCGACCGGCGCTCTCCGAACTGTTGCAAACCTATCTCTTTGACCGCGGGAGTTTCGTCCAAAACGTAAGAGCCAGGCAACCACTCTTCTAAGCCGACCGAATGAGCTGAATTTTTCCTCCAACTCATCAGTCGTCTCCAGAGCGGTGGCATGCGACCTGACCGTTCTGATCTCCTCAGCCACGCTCGTTTGACTGAGGTCGGGCCTAATTCTGCGGATAGGCCACAAGGACCGGTCTGAGCGTAACCAATGGGGACCATTCCACCAGAGCTCATTCTTGACCAGTTTATTGGGCAGAGCTCCCCTAGATGCTATATCAGCGGGGTTGTCCTGCGTCTGAACGTGGAACCAAAGCTCCTGGGGCAAACAAGAGAGAGTTTTGGCTACCCGGTTTCCCACAAATACTTACCATAACGGAGCTGGGTTGGCTGTGAGCCAGGACAGAATGATTGTGCTATCAGAGCACGCAACCAATTGAGCATGAGCGAATTGTGGCCGAATCTTATTCATGGTCTTTCCTAGTAATTCGGCAGCGAGCAGTTCTAGCCTAGGTATAGATTCCTGCTTTATGGGGGCAATTCGAGCTCTAGCGGTGACTAGCCGGGTCACAAATGAACCTCCTTGCGCGCAAACATGATAAATCACAGCTGCGTATGCCTTTTCAGAGGCGTCTGCAAAACCTACTAACCACCGAATGGGACTAGAAACATGAATGTGACGAGGAATCTTCAGCTCTGAGAGGGTATCGATAGATCTAGCAATGTTCGACCAATCAGTAACTAAGGAGAGAGGAAGCGGATCGTCCCAGTCGAAACGTGCATGGCACACCTCATGCTGGATCATTCGAGCGAAGACCGAAATTGGCATGACCCAGCCAGCTGGGTCATAAATTCTACCGACCTCACTAGCCAGCTCTCTCTTGGTTCGAACAACAGGTGTAGTTGGTACTTTAAAGAAGAACGTATCAGTACGAGGGTCCCAGGCCACTCCTAGCATTCTAAGGGGCGGGCCTTCCGTGGGATCCAAGTCCACTGTTTCGCCCGATATCAGGCAATGATCTTGGGGAATCCCCTGAAGCAGATCGGGGTTATTAGCGGCCCACTTCCGCATCTCAAAACCCGCTGAACCTACCAGAGCAACAAGTTCGTCCATCCACATAGGTTTGCTAGAGTAGAACTAGAGAGGCCCTGGGGTAGTTTTTGGCCTGAGTCTCAGCTAAATGTTTCAACGTTCGGTTTGCCAGGAACGGAGCTGGAGCCATACCATAAGTGACTGTACAGAGCGCAAAATCCTGAACAGGGTCATCCGGTGAATCTCTCCAAACAATACGGAGAAGATCTTGATCCTCTCTAGGATGTAAAATTTGGCGGAATATTTGTTTAAGATCGCCAATGAACACATAGGGGAACGAGCGGAAGCGGAGGAGAATGTTGCAAATGTCCGGTTGTAACTTTGGGCCTACGTGTAAAATTTCGTTCAATGATCGCCCATTTGCCGTCCGCTGCGACGCATTAAAAACTACAAGGATCTTATCTGCTGGATCCCCTAGACGATGAACCGCATGATGAGGCATATAGTAGTGAGCGAGACCCGGCCCCGGGGGGATCGACAGGTCTCATGTGACCCTGAGCGGCATACTCATGCATGAACTTTTTATACGGTGGAACAAGATCAGGATTTCGCCTAAATTTACTTTCCAATCGATAAAGTTGCCGTAGGGCTATCGATCGAGAATGACCTAGCGAATTTCGATCCTGTGCGAGAAGCAATGGAACGGTGTACCTACCTGAACTGTCCCTGCGCACCTGATCTAAGAAAAGATTCTCTGCCTCCCGCTCAGCAGGTGTCCAAGGCTCCACCTCCTCAACTGACTCAATTTCGAACATTCGCTTCAGAAGGACGTCCGTTTCATGAACGGAACTCTGAACCTGTATGGGTGCAGAACTTAGGGATCCAAAATTCACCTTATTAGGTATTACCCCCCTTGAAACCAAGCTGAACAAAGGTGGACTAACTGATGAGAATTCCAGTGGGGGCACTACAGAGAATAAATTACGTACAGGCTCTAACAGAGCACCCTTGGAGTGAAAAAGTGGAACTCCTGAACGAGGGGGAGGAGAACGACGTTCCTTCGGTGGAGCAGGGGCCACCCCTAAACGTTCTCCCTTTCGTACACTGCGTCCAACAAAAGTTTGTCGGAATGCTCTAATAATGTCCTGAATGGCCCACTTACGATATTCAACTGACCGAACGTCCTTCCATTCCGGCTGAGCTGTACCTACTAGAGCGGGACTGAACCCAGCGTTAACTTCGGACTTGAAGGGAAAAACTTGACTAGGGGCTTCGGTTGGAATGAACCACTGAAGGTGATTCTTATCACCGAACTTCACTATCTGCCCCTTCCATGTTTCAATTCGACCTAGCACCAACCATCCTACTTCAGAACGTAATAACCATGGTGAGTTGCCCACCGGAGGTACGTGTTCCCCTTCTATGAGTTGTATGACCAGATCGGCACTTAGTAAAAGGTCAACTTCACCCCTAGTGTAAAAAGTCGGATCAGCCAACTCAGAACCTAGTTCCCAGATATGGGGCCACTGATCGATAGAAAAACTGCTTGATGGGATAAGAGCTGTCACCTCGTCTAAGACTAAGGCGGTGACTGGGATGTGCCTACCTGAACGTTTGAACAGTCCGAATGAAGTGAATCCTGGAACAGAGTGTGAATTTCCCCCTACTCCCACTATGCGTCGTTCTGAGGGGAGGACCTCCAATTTGAGCGCTCGACAGAATTTGAGTGTAATTATATTTACCTCAGACCCAGTGTCCAGGAGAGCGCGCCCTACGAGGCCCCTAGTTTTTTCCCTTTTGGACACATGCACGAGTGCGGTAGGTATTAAGCCTCCTGATCGTGGATGCCTAAGACATGATCTAGATAATGAACCTAGCGCCGGAAGAGAACTTCCCGCCACTAGCTGAGCGCCTGAACTAACTTGGTCCCGGAAATTAGTTTCCCTACTACTGAACGCATGAGACTCCGGAAGGTTTCTCGCTACGTTCAACGGTCGAGGCTCGTCGTGTGCGCCTGAACTAACATCTACTGGGGAAGGCTGCACAAAACAAGAGGGACTTCTAGGAACTAACTTAGAACTAACCAGCTGAGTAGTGCAATGGGAAGCTCCACTCCTGGGTATATCACCGCAAGGTTTCAACAGAGTGGGGCCCCCTTCCTCAGTAGTCCTAGGTACGAACATGCGCCTACCTAAAGCGGCAGCCGAGCTACTGCCTGGGAACTTACAATCGAACATCCTACCTGTGGGACCGGATAGGTTATTATGATCAATGCAATGGGCCCTATTGCAACGAACGAATATTTTAGTGTGACTTGAACAAGGATTGATTATTATAGCATCTTTCCCCCTGGAGGGATCAGACCGATCACTCTGGACAGAAGGGGTCGGAGGATCGGCCCGATCCCATCCAGTGGGGCAGCCTCATTCGCAATCGGTAAAAGATCTAGCCGAATGGAACAGAGGGTCAGCCACCTCTGAGCCCCCGACCCCCTCCGAGGCCCCCTCACACAAGTTGATCTCAGAGAGGGCCGGTGTGCTCGTAACCAGTGGTGACTGTGCCAAGACAGGCGAATTGCGCCTCCGGCACGATCCCCCCTTTGAACTATCAGATTGGGGAGGAAGACCTTGAGCACCCCTCGACATTACCTCCCTTTTTGAACGATGAAGCCAGGCATGATGTCTTCGTCCACAGCCGCAACGTCGTCGAGAAGGACAGTCTTGAACGTTGTCATGTCGGTAGGAGAAGCAGTTCTCGCAGAGCTTGTGAAGACGAACGAATTCCCATTTCTTTTCCACAGGAACATTGAAAAACTTGGAGCATCGATAAAGGTAGTGATGATCCTTGCAATAATGGCATTGGAGCCAAAGGGAATCCTTCTGAGTTTTCAAGGAACGAAGAGGTGGGGATGATCGATGGGCCTGCCCTTGAGTCGAATTTGGGTTTTTATCACGATCGAATGAACCCTGAAAGGTCGAAGGGATCATTTGAGCGATCTTGAGCTCCTTGTCGAGGAACTCCAGCAGTTTATGATGAGTTGGAACAACATCCTCGATCTTCATTTCTTCGCGATTAAATTTATCGCCCAGCGAGGTGTCGATGCGCGCGAAGAGAGCTTCAAAGAGCAGGAACGAAGCAAGATTGTGTGTCTCAACCTCTTCCATAGAACGGATCCAAGCCCTGGCCGCACTCAGGAACGCTTCCAACTGGTGCACGTCAGCTTTCTTGATAGTAGGTACGAATTTCTGATTCGAAAAGGATCGACGCGCGAGACGATACCGACCGGAATTATCCGCGATCAAGGCGTTATAAAGAGCCTGATAGTCCGATCCATCAGAACGGTAACTAGTAAGGGGCCAACGAGCCGGACCAGCTAGCTTCTCAACGAGCACCTGATATTTAATCTCGTCCGGTAGGTACGGTACATTGTGAACCGCTCGATCGTACAAACCACGAAATAAGGCGAAATTCGTAATGTCCCCATCGTACAATGGAACTGTAGGCAGCATAACATTCATGTATTTTACTGCATCGAACGTGAGTTTGCTCCGATCGTTAGAACGTTCCGAAAAACATCCTGAAGGCTTCAAAGTCGGTGTGGGTAGTCCTATCTCTAACGCCACTTGCAGATCGGCTACTTGGGATAAAAGCGATTCACTTACGTCCCCATCGAAATCGGCGGATTCGATCCGCTAGAACAGGTCGTCAGCAGCTTTCGCTAAATCGCCCGCACGTGATCGGGCCTCCTTGGAACATTGTGACATCTTCAACGACGACTGGGCTTTAGTCGCCCATGAACAGAGTGTTTTATAAAGCGTCTTTTGATTGGCCTTAAAACTCTTGATGACTTCAGCTGAGATCTCCAGTCCACGAACGGAGATGACCGCGTTGGAACTCATCGTCGAATGAACGAAAGGAACAAACGCGAAATACTGGAATGTACTCAGCTATTCCGTTAAATTCCCGGGTTTCGGCACCAAAAATGTTTGTTCAGGAATGAAAAACACTACGGAACTTCACTTGAACTTGAACGAACGAGAAAAAATGATCGACTTATATAACAATTTTCGCATTAAAAATACTTCTTAATACTTTCACTTTCGGAGGTTGAACGCCATCTTGTTTCCCGAGAGTGGCTCAGGTTTGCAAAAACCAAAGAACTACATGAACATACATTATTTTACAACTCTGGCCCGTCGGATCGAAATTGTACCGCCCATGGCTGACATGATGCTTGATGCAATTTACTAATATAAGCACAATTACATTCGTTCGTTCTAAGACCTAAAAGAAACCTCATGATCTGATCGACCCCGCTAGCCGCAGCTAGTGCTCGAGCGGACACTAGACGCACTACTTCGGGCGTTTATGTACCTATGTCCGAACATCCTTAGCTATTTTTTATGGTTTCCACCAGTTTTGGCCCCCAAAACTACGAATTAGGCTCCTATTTTCTTTAACACCAATTATCATCATTGATAGTGCCATTTAATTGTCTTGATTCACCTGTTGATACTACTTCCAGTGTTATTATACCAATTTATTGTGATTTCAGACGATTTCCCAGGTTTTGGAATCATAAAAAATTAATTTTGGGAGCTGAACTTTTGTAACAACCTCAATTCTTCGCCCTTTGGTCAAAATCAACTTCATATTCGGTCTTCTCGCCCTAAAAAACATGGAAAAGATACCTCACAAGCTCGTGTTCAGTAAAACCTAAAAAAAACCTCAAAAAACCCTATTTTTACACCCGTTTTATCCCCCCATAACCCCTTGGGTGTATTCCAATCCGGCTGCCGAGCTCCGGAGCACAACTAGGACCCAAATGTGTTCCCAGACTGTGTGCAGAAGAACGACGATTTTAGACCAAAATTTAACATAAATTTAAGGCTAAAACTTCGTTAGAACCTCAATTTTCCACTGTTTGGTCAAGATCGACTTCACATTCAGTTTCCTCGTCCTAAAAAACATGGAAAACGATACCTCACAAGCTCGTGTTACTAAAACACCAAAAAAAACCCTATGTTTACACCCCTAACACCCCTGGGTATATTCCAATCGGGCAGCAAAGTTACGGGACACAACTAGGGTCCAGATGGAGCCTTCGTGGGAAAGAACGAATTTTTTATACTGAAAATAAAAGAAATATGGTGTCAATGAGAATGGGTCTTTATCTTAAATTATAAAAACCAATTTGTACCTTGCTAAAAAATATCTGATATATTTTGAAAATAAAACAGATCTGTGAAAAAATGAACTTAAGGAGCCCCTTTTGTATCAAAATAAAATAAATCTGGATTGAAATTAACTCAAGTGCTCAGTCATTCGCGTAAGCAAGCAAATGTTCAAGTTCGAGGACAAAAAAATTACTGTGCCGGTGGCGGGAATGGAAGTGGCGACTGCTGATTGATGGGAGTGGAGTGGGATGCCGAGACTGGTCGATGCATATCGCCTAGATGGTGAAACTGCCCCCACCACACTCACCTGCCGAGTCGGTATTCTCTTCAAATGAAGAGGGATACCTGAATTTGCAGTAGATATCCGAAATATCGATTATCCTAATGGCGATGACTGCGAAGACGGTACTTGAACAAAGAAGTACCTTAATGCCCCTTACGGAAATCTCCGGCATGCACGTTTCGGGGATCTTGATCAGATAACGTCGGATGTTGTCGCAAAGCGGTTTCATACAGGACTGGTGAGACGGAAATGGTAGCAAGAGTGAGAGATAGTGAGGGGTGGCACAGACGTAATTGAGCGATGACTACAACAGTATTTACGATGACGACAACACGTGAACAGTATTTACAAAGACGGGTCGAAGTTGCGGACTCCAATACTGAGAGAGGATCATCCCGCTCTTATCGCACTTAACACTCACAATCATATTCATAGGCACCAAAACTTCACATAACATCGCAAATCTAAACGAAATTAAATTTAACTTATAATCCAACAAAAGAATTATTAACTATATCGACCAATTACTTATTGGCGTAAACATATGGCGTACAGCGGATGGACATTGCATTTTGGAATCTATGCACCTTGAAAAGGAAAAGAAAAAATTTTAAGGGGGTGTTATACACATTTTTTGCTGAGTGAATACATAGTTGTATTATTTACAGAATAATAAACCAAAAGGAAAATCCTATTAAATAATTCCGTTATCAGAAAATAACTTACTTGAATCCACTTGGCACTCAGTTCTTCCCGCCAGAGGAGGTAGGAAGATATGAGAACAGCTGTTATCACTAATAAGACAATCAATGTTGACAAGATCAGTTAGCCACTTGAATTCTTTTGGCGAGTGGGATGCACCTTTACAAATAATCCTTGAAATGAGGAGACCAGCTGGAGGGCACTGCGTTCAAAATTAAGCCCACCAGAACAATTTTTTTAAATACCTTTTTTTTAAACAAAGTTAAACGTTTTTACTGTTTAAAGTAACAGAGGCTTACGGTACAGGTGGTGGTCTTTCCACCTATTTATCAATGGTGTTTTGCATCACCCATGTCAGACAAAACACTTTTGGTCAGCATGTGTTGCCAAAGAGTGATACAGCTGTACAAAATTACAGATTTATTGCTGTATTGTAGAGATCTGCAGTTATCTTAACAAAGAGTGAGTAAACTTAATAGTGAGGTAGCACTAGTTGATGTTGATTTCTTTTTCAGACTATGGAAGATATCCAGGCCCTTTGTGCCCAACTTGGTGCTACACTACTCTTACTGATGAAGCCCAATGAACCAGGGCTCAGAGCACGTCTCTTGAATAAAGCTAGGTATGTTTTTTTTTTTTTAGCTCCTATTGAATGAATGTTGGGGGTTTCACTACGAAAATCGAAGTGTTTTGAGTATTTCAAGAATTTTATAGGATCATCCATGTAGTGTCAAGCGACCAGAGTGTCCATGTAGTGTGTGTAGCTTGTCTTCTTCAAGTGTTGAGAAGAGGATGACATGTTGTTGGGTCACAAGAGGGTTGCACAAGTAGGCATGTTGGTATTTCATTTAACTGTAAAATTTTCAGTTACACCAACATTTCGCCAAGAATCAGTGAAGTTACGATCACACCAGAAGATCAAGCCATACTTTTCTGATTCATGTGCATACATTGGTGTAAACCCTTCAAGGTGGTTCATGTCGGAGTATGTCAGACCGGAGCTGGGGAATTGGAATATTGAATTTCTGACTTCAACATCTGATTCAGTACAGTTGGAAACCCCCATTTCCAACACAGCTTGTGCCTAATTTGGACATTCAACAGATTGAAAGGAAACTTGTGATGTCATATATGAATCCTAGTGATAAGTTTGATTGGCAGGCCCCTTTCTTTTTGGTTGTTTGGGATGGTGGGACATCCTTCCCCACCCATACCCTTTTTGTGAAAGCTCCCACTGTGAACATTCAAAATAAGGAATGAAAAGTCAGCCGAGGGGTGGCACATAGCTTCCTTGTATCTGTAGCATGATTGGAAGTTATAATAATCCGTTGTTATTTGTGGTGGTTTTTGGAGTTTGAGCGTAGTACTCGCATTCTCTCTTGTGGAGACGAAAGATACAGTCCAATTTTGATAACATTCATATGGAACCATCTAGGGCCCAACCCGAACCGCACCTACCCTCCAGATTCAGCTCTCATTCTTATGAGTAGGTATGAGCTTGGCAAGGATTTGTGGATTCTGAGATAGACAGGGAACCAAATTAATTCACAAAGCTCTAAGACACAAAATGCATGTGGAAATTTCGACAGTGGAAGACAAAAATTGTATTCCTCCCAAACAGATAACAAGGCTTCTGCTATTTTTTTGCCAAATTCTGTTCAGTAATGGAAATTAACACTTACTGACCACACAATGAGGTGTTTCTGTCGGAAAATGTAGGCAGGAAACGAGAGTGACATTTGGATTACTGAGTTCCCGCTAGAAATGATGTATCAGGTAAATTGTTGAGTAGTTCAGCACAAATCCCCCTTGGAGCGCTTGTGCATCACTTTAAACGGCGTACCATACCGCAATGGATGGATGGAGCCACACATTTATAAATAAATTTAAAAATGTACTCAAAATCAAACTGATGGGAGGTTCACGAAAGGTCAGAGCAAAGGGTCTTGAAGGTTGCCATTTCTAATGTTGGGTTGTTGGCAGTATTGAGAACCTTTGCCTCCGAAGCTCCGCTCCACCTCCTTGGACCAGCAGTCAGTCAGATGTCAATAGACCTGATACGTAATTTCTTGTCGCATTTCTACTTTAAATCATCATAATTTAAAAAATACTGCTTACTTTTGAAAACGAGCTTCTATCATTTTTCCAAGAGTTTGAATATTTTTTTCTTACAAAAAATTTGACGAACATTCCCCAATATCTTGCAAGTTTTACAGTTTCATTGTTTATCACCAGAGATTCATTTTACGATTTGTTCCTAGCAAAAACAACGAAAGAAAATTGAGTTATGCGGAAGTTGTTGATTACGTGTCCAAGATATTCAAACAGGAGTCAACATCCCTTGCAAAGCACACTATGAATATTCCTATAATACAGTTCATCTCTGTGGACAAAATAGCCATCGCACAGAAGAAAATTAAAGAGGTGCAGGTAATTCCCATGAATTAAAGTTATAATTTTGAATAATTATCATGTACTCATCAGTTCGTTATTATGGTTTGTTTTCTTTCCAGATCACGGAAACTCTGTCAACTCTCATGCAGCGGTTTTCTTCTAATGTGAGGGTAGAAGCACTTGTTCTCGTTCAGCAACAACAGCCAAAGGATTTCGTTAAATTTCTAAGCAGCTTGATTGACCCAGAGGATGTTATGAAGAGTATGGAGCCTGCGTGTAAAAGGTTAACTGCTTTCTTAATAAAGTACATTCTTGTTTCGAATTCCTGCCGCAGTCACCCCATTAATGGCTTTGCGAATCGAGTGCTGTAGCATTCACACGTTCTGTAGTGAGTTAAATCAGGTGCTGTGTGATGGGTCACCAGGAACCCACACCACCTTTCCAGTACCTACTCCTGTACCCTGTATCGTTTTCGATGTTGAACATCACCAAGAACAAGTGCAGTGGAGCCACAGAATGCAAAAATTCCAACTTTTGGGTCCATAGCATGAAATTTTGAGGGCATACTCGATGGGCATTCAGTGGCAGTTGTCTGTACTTTCTGATGTTAAAGTCAGAATCAGATGGCTTTAGTGTTTCACGATGGTGCGGAGGAATGGTCTACTCAGTGGACCATCAGAGCTGTACGGGGTTTGGTGCTGCAACCGATGGCAGCGCTGACCTCGATGCTTCAATGTGTACAGCTTGGATCTTCAGACTTGAGACCATCATAGTCTACTAGTTGGTCCAGCAGAACTGTATAGTTTTGGTTTTACAACAGCACCAAGGATGGGTGCAGTGGTGCCACAGAATGAAAACATTTCCGAATTTTGAGTCTAACTTGAAATTTTGGTGTTGGGTACCATCAATTTATGATTACAGCTGATTTTGGTTTTTATTTTCTACGTTGTTTGTACTCATTGTTTCTCACCATCCCGGTACATACAAGTTGGACTGTAACCAAATCTCATGTGAGACATACTACCAGTCTTACATGGTTGTCTGATCATTCATTCATTTCCAACACTGGGAAATCCATACAGGCGGTCTGTTGGGGAAACATATAACATATAAACTGGATTTCAAAACTATGCAGAATTCCCTATTTTTCTGCTCTCCATTGGTAAAAACTCACTGTGGCGAGTGTAGGAAGTTAGAGATCACGGAGACTGTCAGTGTCTCATCCCTTGACCACTCCAAGAATCACTCATTCGGCGTCTTGGTGACGCCTCCCATGGAAATTCAACAAAAACGTTATAATTTGAGAATATTGGATTTCCACATATCCTCAAAAAATGCAAACACCCATTTTTATTTCATACTAGCTATACCCTGCATGAGTTGCAACGCCACCCAAAGAAAGTAAAGTGTTCGTGTCAAACAGGATGTCCCTTGACGTATTGACTTCTCTGAATGTGCGAGATACCTACTCAGTTGGGTACATCATACCTCACCAGTCCCGATCAGCTACATTTTTTACTACTGTTTTCAAGATTTCTAAAAGGGTAATGATTTTCACAATCAACACCACTTGGTATGTCACACACGAACTGCCACTAAACTATGAAATACACTCCCTTGCTTTAACCCTTTCACCCCTGGTGGTTCGTATATGTCCCATCATGTTTTTGCACTCATAAACCTGCTGGGACGCACGTCAAGGGAACTGAATTACCTACTGCTTCAATTTTCCAATCGTTTTAGGGCCTGTTGAACACTACAATCCTTATTAAGGAACACTACAGTGAGTATGAATCAGTCATACTTCTTCCAACATGGTAGGTAGGAAATGACTGAAAAAACGGGTGGGACTTGTGCCAACGATATAACCATTCCCGGTTAGGCAGTGCTGTGAAGCTCGATTCTCAGTCGGGCATTGATACTCATGCGTCAGATATTGTATAATGGTTTTGCTAATTATTTATGTCAAAGAAAAGTTCATTTATTTATATCTGGAGATTTTCTTCTATGTTGATTTTTGTTTTTGTTGAACATTGTGGAACTCTTCTAACTGGGGCCATAGCCGACCACCGACATCGACATTATACATATTTATATTGTTATCCTTAATCATTACTGACTCACTCACTCTGGAACGCTGAAGGCATTGGGGGTCGGCTGTGGGGGGGGGCTTCAGTGGGGTGGGTAGGTCGGGGGGGGGGGGGGCAGTGGGATTAGCAGGTGGGGGGGGGGGGGATTGTTGGTGTGAGGAAGGGAGGTGGTGGGGGCTCCGAGGGGCGGCAATGGATGATGGGGGGTGGGAAAACGATTTTCTTTACACCAATGTTTTGTTGAATTTATTCAACATCTTCAGGGCTTAGAGATTATGATGATGATGAACTGATGATGATTATGATGAACAGAAGTTGATTATTGACAATATTATTGTCTGCAAACTGCTTAAATTTCATCATCACCATCAACTTCATCATAATCATAGTCATGATCAATGTTCCTCATCATCATAATCTCAGCCCTGAAGATGTTGAATAAATTCAACAAATCGTTTTTCACTGACCGAACCTTCTAACTGTATTTATGCCAGCGGTCAAGACTTTTTTGTCGAGGGGAAAAAACCCAGTAGAAACCTTCGTGTCATGGGTGTGCGCACAATAACTCACAAAGTTTCATCTCAGTGGGATGAATGGTATACGAACGCATAAAGGACAAAGAAAGAAAGAAACATTAATTTTTATAATATATACCTAAATAGATATAATTGGAGGATTTCCTCTTTGTTAAGAAGATACCATAATTATCCTTCTTTTTTTTGTAGATGGAATTCAACTCATTTCTTTTTTTGTACTTTTTAGGTATCCAGAATATAAGAAACTAATCCAGAAGACTTTGAAACACATTGAAGATTCTTTTAATGCCTTCCCGAATTCCGTGATAATTTTGTATAGCCTAAATGACAACACTTATAAAGTGATTATGTGAAAAAACGTGATTCCTATTTTGTATGTTTGATATTATTGTTTGTTACTGAAAGAATATATTTGTTCACTTCATAATTATTAGTTAAATTTTACTGATTCAGTGCATTACAATCCCAGTGTCAGTGTAGGTACCTACACATACAATAAAAATCAATTTTTTTTTTTTAAAGCTCGGCGAGTTTATGTTGACAAGCGCACTTTCATAATGTTTTTGGCATGAAAATGTTAAAACTCTGTTAGTTACCATGGTTAAACATAATGTAAAATCAACAGATGCTGCCGTAATAACGTGTTTGATTATAGCTTGATTGAGTTAGAAATCGCATCTTCAAACATCGATATCCCTTGTACCTGTATTGGGATTGTATCTTTATTCTTCAGTGGTGGTGTAGAAATGGTTCAAGGATTCAGCAAAGGGGATGTGGGGAGTAACAGTGGGGCTGTTCTCAAGTAGTTTTTTGGTCAGGTGGAGACGCGATCGGAAATCCTTCTTGACAGGTGATAATCTCGCTGGTCTAGGAGGGGGACTCTCGAGGTCCACCACCACTGTCACATGGTTTGGTAGTGTACGCTGAACAATTCGCCATACTCCATCCACTTTTTGTGGAATACCAGAAGGATAAGCCCAAAGGTTTCCCCAGAAGGATTCCTTTACTAAACAACCTGTCCCTTTGATAATACATACATCTATTGGCTTACACACCCCCTTTCGAGTGTCCGTATAATTAAAATATACTGAGCTCATTTGAAGGCGATTGATGCCAAGCGCCAGTTTACAAGTCCCAATAGTTGTTCCATCCTAACGATTGAGGTTTATCACTTTGAGGTTGCCCAGATGAGCATAATTCACTGGACAACAATCTCTGACAACATTATCCGCCAATACTCCTATGTAGGAGCTTTGTTTTCCACCAGTAAATATTATTGAGTTAGTACCATTACGATGGAGGTTAGTCACCTTGAAGTTGTTCAGATGTCGTTTCCTGAACCAGAACTTCATACTACTTTTCATTCCCCCTTTTCCCTCTCATACGTCTACTAACCAGAAGTATGTCGTGGGGAGGAGTGTTTTTTGGTCCGGTGAAGCCTGATCGTCATCCCTTCTTAACCGATGATAATCTCGTTGGTCTAGGAGGAGGACTCGAGGGTCCACCCCCCACTGTCACAGGGGTCATCTTGCTTCTTAGTCAAATAATGAATAGAACTGGATGGTTCGCTGATTGTGCAGAGGAGCCTTATTATTAGTTCATTGTGACGAATTCTTAATGGGTGAGCCGGCGGCCGTCACTCGGTGGATGGGAGTGGGACGGCACAGCCCAACGGACTTGTCAGGTGGAATAAACTGGTTCCCGTGACATCACTGAAGCATGGTTAGTACTTGGACGGGTGACCACCGTGACACGTCCAAGTATGACGGGCGAACGCCTTTCCACTCGAAGGGGTGAGGCAATGAGTAGCCAAGTTAAGAGCGAAATGATCAGATCGAATTCTGATCCACGACGCTGGCAGGGCAGACTGACGAAAATCCCCTTTCTGGAATGGGATGTTTTGGGTTATTATTCTGTGAATAATACACCTATGTACTCGCTAAGGTAATTTTTTTTATAACCCCCTCAAAAATTTTTTTACGTACGTTTCAAGGTGCTTAGATTCCGAAAATGCAATGTCTGTCCGCCGTATCGTGCGTAACTACTTCATTTTCGGTCTAAAAATGCATTCTTTCACATGCAGGCTCCACTTGGGCCCTAGTTGTGTCCCGACACTTTGCAGCCCTATCGGAATATACTCAGGGGTGTTATGAGTGAAAAGTGGGTATAAAAATACAGTAGAAGTCGCTTAGTAGAAAGGTGGTTAAAGGAATATGTCGGATATAAGGACAGAAACAGTCAGGTCCCGATCGGCTGTATGTAAACACACAGTGAATTGGCCTGTTATAGTGATCAAAAGGTCGGTTATAGTGATTAGTTTTCTAGTTTTTGGATGTTAAAAGTCGGCGAAATAGGTAAAAAGGGCTGATATCTCCTGAAAATGGTATATATTCACCAAAAGTGGTACCTATTGAACGATGATCCGAAACAGAAGATAACTAACTGCCTATAGGTTTTAATGAAGATTCCTAAAAAAAAAAAAATTAATCAAAATTAGGTCAGTTCTGGGGTGTCACATTCGCCAATCTCGGTAAAAATGGCTAAAATCACCACAAAGTAGAAGTCGCTTATAGAGATTGGTCGCTTATAGTGATTGTTTCCAGTCAGTCCCAATTCGATCACTGTAAGCGACTTCTACTGTAGGTATTTCTGTGTTTTATTAACATGAGCTTTTGAGGTATGTTTTTAGGATGAGAAGATCGAATATGAAGTCGATTTTGACCAGAGTGGAAAATTGAAGTTCTAACGAAGTTTCAGCCTTAAATTTACCTCAAATTTTCGTCTAAAATCGTCGTTTTTCCGCAAACAGTTTGGGCCCTCTTGGTAACAAATGTGGGCAGCCCGATCGGAATACACCCAGTGTTAAGGGAGGAAAATGGTTGTAAAATAGGGTTTTTCGAGGGATGTTGGAGGTTTTAGTGAACATGAGCTTCTGATGTATCGTTTTCCATGTTTTTTAGGGCGAGAATACCGAATATGAAGTTGATTTTGACCATAAGTGAAGAATTGAGGTTGTAACGAAGGTTCAGCTCACAAAATTAATTTTTTATCAGTCAAAAACCTGGGAAATTGTCTGAAATCACCATAAATTTATATGATAACGCTAGATAGAGTATTAGCAGGTGGATCAAGACAATTAAATGGCACTATCAATGATCACAGATAATCTGTAAAACAAAAAAAAGCCTAATCCATGTTTTTGGGGGCCAAAATTGGTGGCAACCATCAAAAATTATTTCAGTTATTGCGCATGAAAGAAACAATAAATGAACAGCAACATTTCTGTAGGTATGTCCAATAGAATAATAAACCCATGTGACAAGGACTTTGCAGCGTTTTTGGGACAGCGAATGAGGTCCATCAGTTCGAGTTGCTACGCCTCTTCTCATCCCAACCTATGGCGGTTGGACAATATGCAGCCATCAGATCGAAAACTGATCCTTCTTAGAGGGCAGCCAATCACATCCGCCATGCCAGCAGGGCAGCTGGACATAAAGCCCCAGCCTAAAATGTTTTTTACTTTACTTTTACTTGATGCACAATTTTCGTCCTTGAAATCGAACATTTCCACTTATGTACTGAGCTTATCGTGAAATGAAGTCTGCTTACCTACTGCATGTATGAAGTAGTACTGTTTTGGGAATTGGATGCCCAGTTTGATTTACGATAGTGCATAAATCTCATAAATATTTAGATATTTGAAGGCTTATCTGGCTTGAGTACTAAAATACTAGTTTAATCTGGTGGTGACAGATATTCACACCTAAGAACTTATAATTAGCTACCTCATTAGTTCAAGGAAGGTTTCATATATTAAATCCAAAACACAACAAACTAGCTTCTATTTTCAAAAATTATCCCAGTACATTACACTTGGAGTGCTCAGTTTATTTACTTGCTTACATGGCAGGTAATTGATTTCTGAGATTAGTCTATTAAGAGCATACAAATATAATGGTTTTTGTAGGTATCGATATTCTTTTCAACCGTGCTTGCTAGGTGATGGTACCTAGTTGTATATACATTGCTCGTGGTATCGTGCGAAAGATATTTACTTCCTTTTAATATCCACGAGTGTCCTGGCATGGCTAATATTCCTACATAGATGGCAATCATTTGGCATCTCGTAGACACAGTGTGACAAATGTATTTTCATGAGATCATCAATTTCATAGTAATTGCAGATTAATACCCTACTGCAAAAATGTTGAGACTTTTACAGAATACATGATGTTTAGGACATGACTCTGTCGACATTGGCATTTCGTGGTCTGGAGCAATCTTAGTGCTCTTAATAACTTTGTCAAGTTTTTTTTTTTTTTTTTTTACAAATTACCGAGTGTCTCAAAATGAACGCCCTCTTCAGATTAGCAGAGAAACTATTGATTGGCCTTGTTCAATCTACGAACTTAGGAAGGTATGTGTGGAACGATGTAATTTGAATGGCCCTCCATGGGGTAGGTACAAGTTGCATAGGTAGATACCCATGACTCCCTGTTTACCCATATGAGGTCGACAACTGGCTGAATCTACCCATCAATTAATCAACCCAGCTCTTCGATTATTAGGTTTCAACAATAACTGAAGAATTCAATCAAAGGTTTTCGATGAGTTGACCAGGGTATGTGAACAGGTCTGTGAGGAAAGGGTTTGTGGTAGGTGGATGATAGTTCCTAAACGAAGTGTTTTAGGCTAATTTAAAAGACAGCGTTCTTTTCGGGACACCTGTTGTACTTGAATGTTCAAAATAAGAATGCCGAAATTGCCAAGCTGTTGAAAGTCTAGTTCAGTAGTTACTTGAGGGTAATGAAGAGTTTACATGGAATATAACAAGTATCAGTATCGGTATCTACGAGTAGTATATAATAATCAATATAATCAATATTCTTATAAGAATTTGCACCCATAAATATTACGTAATGCTAGATTACCACTAGGTACATGTCTGATAAAATGCTACTTATGTTTCTTAAAAACTATATACAGGGTGTCTCAGCTAATCCCCCCCCCCCCCCCCCCGGTCCTTTATTGACAAGTAGTTTCGTTAAAACTTGAATGGTACCTAACTAATTCCCTTTAATTGTTTTGCGTGGAATTAAAAAACAATGGTTTCGCTCGCCACCCTTGCGCGCAGTAGCGTTTGAGGCCTGTTTGATAAATAACTTTTAATAACTTCAAGGGAACCCTTCCAACTCCTGATGGCAGTTGAGAGCTCGCTTACTGAAAATGCGAAGAAACGTCTCATATAATCAATTCGGAAGTATAATGTGTACAGGGTGTAAGGAAACTACAGGCTCACATATCAATCAGATCAATTCTGCAACTACTTTCCAACAAAAAGTGCCGCCTAGCAATTTTCTCAAACCCATTTCCAGAGTTTTCGACGAATTACGTTTTTTTTCCTGGTGTTTTCGATCTTATATCACTAACATGACCATAACTCCCTTTAAAAACAAAAAACTAAGGATACCACAGGAAATATAATTAAATTTCCTATCCCAATATGGCTCAACCAAACATTTTAGAGAACTAAAAACGTCGAAAAATCAGGAAGCAAATTTTTTCAAATTCTTTCTTAAGCTTCTCAGAATCTCAGCTTTCCAACGGTGTGGTCAATTTTTTGTTCTCAGCATCGTTATTAGGGGAGAAAATTACGTTTGAATGTGGAAAAAACGTGATTTTTTTTGGAAATCGAGCGTTTTTGACATCTTAGATGGCTTGACATGACCTGACCATGACATGGAGAGTTGGGTGTCGACTTTGCGTAGTTCTGCGCGCTGAAAGCGATCTTCAAATACCGCTTGTTCTAATTCTTTTGTTATATATGACAAAACCACTTCTTTTGTCAAGTAGGTTTGCACACATGACAAAAAAGTTGTAGCACCTACCAGTTGAAGCTCGCTCCTAGCAGTTCCAAAAAGGGATTAACGGCAATCATCGGTGAGTTGGATAACAAATCTTGAGGATCCCTCAGTCGAGCACCTCAATCCAAGCTCCTTATCAACGTTGCAAACACTGACAAGGGCAGCAATCAAACCTCTTTTTATTATTAAAGTTTATCCAGATCACAAGGAGGTAAAGTAAAATTTGAACAAAATGGATAGGAAATGTTATTAAATGAAAGGGGCCCTCAAATTTCAGTTTCACACTGTGTCGCTAAAAATTGGATTTTTGGAAAATTCTAGATTTTAGTTTGTCAGATGTGTCACAAACAGCTCAAGAAGAGCTTGTTTCCTTTGTAGAGGGTCAAGAATAAGAGCTTTATGCACTGGAGAAAAAACGGTTGAAATGGTTTTTATTAGGTGGGAGGCAGAGGTTAAGCACGTTAAACTATACAGACGAATCGAGAACGTTCCAGAACAGGTAACTTCTCACGAGGAAAAAAATGTTGTACACAGTTGTACACACATGTTGTACATGTTGTACTTCTAGTAGGTACATTGGTGGACATGTTTGCCTTTCTCAACAGCCTTTACCGGACGATGTTGGAACGGAAGGTACCTAACCATAACCATTGTTGTTGAGGTTATGAACTCAATAAGGTTGGAACACAAGTACCTCTAGCGCACTGGGTTTTGGGCCATACGTAGGGTTTTCCAAAAATGTTTAGGACATCTCTTGCTTGAAACATACCTACCTAATGTCTTCACAATTTTGTACAGGCGATGTAATGTGCCATATGAATATAGTTGAAAGTATGCCTGCATGTACTGAGCGTGGAATAATTGTCGCAGCCAACTAGGTATACATGACAACCCTGTACGAGTAAACATTACGAATGGGGAAACACAGAAGACTACTAAACATCGCCTAGTTGCGAAATCTGAGCGTCGTTCTCATCAAGTAACTACCTACCTACATACATACATACATACAGGACATTATCGTTCAAAAGTAAGGCGATTTCTGTGGTTGTCAACAAGAGAGCTGCTGTCAGCTCTCGATTCCAGATAAGTAGGTACATCCTATTGCCCTCTCCTACCCAAGTTCATTTCACATGTCACCTATAATAGGAGTGTTGAAGAGTTGTCAAACGCCCGACCCAGGTAACAGCCCAGTAAGTAGATATCTACTGGGAAGGGGGGGGGAGGTATATTTTCATTTGAAACAACTCTGAGAAACTTATTTTTAAACGTGATCAACGATGAGATGTTTTACTCAGCTTGACTGACGCGATGATTGAGAGAAGGAGTAGCAGTAGTTGAGAAGCTATCGTTCCTCCACCAATGTTAAGTGCCATAGTGACCTGCTCGCACACCCAACCTTTCAAAGATTTCAGACATCCCTGAAAATTAAAAAGCAAAATTTCAAATACCTCATGTAGATATCTTGAATAATTATCAAAGCTTTCGCTAATATTTGGACACAACGAATGCTTGAAAATAAAAATACCTCTGAAAAATAAGATAGTGTTGGGTCGCCTGTTGACACCTGTGACAACTGTTGAGTTGCCAAGAGACTTTGGGTTGTTTTTGTTTATTCCAAAATTCCCGGTTGTTGAGTTCGGAATTGTGTGGCGAACGGTTATTTCCTTTTTTTGCGCGAAATAATTATTATACGACTTCGTAATTCTTCTGTGCCTTGTTCTTCATAACACTGGTGTCAGAAGTGGGATGGAAGGCACGCACTTGAGAAATGGGAGGATGCTGCCCGTTAGTGAGGCACAAAATCCCCCGGAAGGACAGGGAGTGACTTCGGGCGTTGAGAATGCGGTGACGAATGAGCCAGCGGGGGAAGATCAACGGCTGCGGGCTGACGTAGATGAACTTCGCCGGGACGTCAACCGCATATACAAGCTCCTAGAGGCATTTCGACAAGACAGCTTACACCAAGCCGATGGGGCAAGACAGCGAGAACGCGCACAGCAGCGGTCCCGGAGCACCCTCCGACTGGGTAAGTATGATGGGACTGGTTGTTGGGCCGATTTTTGGGTGAAGTTTCAACGGATTAGCCGCGTAAATGACTGGGACGAGGAGGAGCAAGGTGCCGAACTGCTGGCGGCCTTACACGAGTCTGCCCTATCCGTGGTGGCGAATTTGGGGTCGGATTCGTCGGTGGAACAAATGGTGGGTGCCCTGGATCAACGTTTCGGAACCAGAGGCAGGGAACACCTGTACATGAGCCTCCTACATAGTCGACGACAGGGACCCGACGAGCAAGTGGCCGCATTTGCGGCGGAAGTGGAGAAACTAGCCCGACAGGCGTTACCAGGGCTGGCGCAAGCCGCAGTGGAAGTAATAGCCCTGCAGCGATTTTATGACGGCTTACGAAACGCGGAACTGAGAAAATTGGTATTGGCCTACCCTACGACAACGCTAGCTGGAGCCGTTTGCTATGCATTGCAGGCAGAGGCTACCCTGGAGCGGGCGAAGAGTAACACGACGCAGCCAGCTATACGTACTGTTGAATCAAGTCAACCGAACACCGAAGAGCCAGTTATACGTGCTGTTGAATCAAGGCAGCCAGCCGGCAGAGGACTGGGACAGCGGAGAAGGACAATCACGTGCTACCTGTGCGACCAGGAGGGCCATATCGTCAGGGAATGCCCCCAATGTCGATGTCTGCGTTGTGGTGCCCTAGGGCACAGTGTATATGAATGCCCCAATCGTCGACGTGCGGAAAACGAGCCGTGGTCATAGGTAAGGGGCAACCTGTGACACCCAGCAGTTCTCGTTGTCCCCAACAACTCATTGTTTACCGGGTTGGATCGGCAGTCTCACTCGTCGTAACGAGGGACTATTGGAACAGGAGGGAGTGGTGCTGCGCACAGTGACGGGAGAAGAGTTCCCAGTGATAGGACAAGCGGAAGTGCAGATAGCATTGGAGAGTGGCAAAAGACGGACTCATACAGTGTTGGTGGCCGACATCAAGGATGAATGCATATTGGGCATGGATTTCCTGACCGCAGCTCACTGCTAGATTGACGCCGGGACGGGGCAGGTGACCATGAGAACGGAAGAAGCCGATGCACTGGAGGTGGATCTGGTAGAAGCGACAGTGGAAGAAACAGGGGGTTTGTCCGAATTGGAAACTGGAAGAACCCGCGAAGGAACTGTCCACATGCAAGAGCTCATGTAACGGTCAGGACAGGGTCTGACAGAAGACCAACAGGAACATGTCGCACGACTTCTCCGCGAGTTTGCCGATGTTTTTGCAGCCAAAGACAGTAGGCTCGGCAGAATTTTTGGTGTGGAGCATGCGATTGTGGTAGAACCAGACGTACCCATCCGGCAGGGTCCTCGGAGAATCCCACCACACCGTTTAGCTGAGGTCGATGCTTTGGTCGAGCAGATGGAGAAAGATGGAGTCATCGAGCCATCAAGTAGCCCGTGGGCCAGCCCCATCGTCCTTGTCAAGAAGAAGGATGGTTCCACAAGATTTTGTATCGACTACCGGAAGCTGAATGAGGTGACGAAGAAGGATGCTCACCCTCTGCCACATATTGACGATCTTCTTGCAGCCACGAGGGGAAGCTCCTGGTTCTCGTCCCTGGACCTAAAAAGCGGGTATTGGCAGATCCCAGTAAAGGTGAGTGACCGACAGAAGACCGCATTTTGTACTCCTCGAGGCCTCTGGCAATTCTTGGTGATGCCATTTGGTCTTTGTAACGCCCCTGCAACTTTTCAGCGGGCGATGAACCGGTTGTTACACAGCCTCATACGGAAAGGGAGAGTACAGGTGTACCTGGATGACGTGCGAGTGGACGCAGCCTCATTCGAAGACATGCTCGCCTGGCTGCGCGAATTGTTCCAGTTGTTCCGGACAAACGGCCTCCAGTTGAACGCGAAGAAGTGCGATCTATTCCGACGCAGCATTGCATACCTGGGGTACGTCATTTCGGGGCAAGGGGTGCAGACAGATCCTGCAAAAACACAACGAGTTGCAACCTGGCCTACACCACAGTCCCCGCAGGAGGTGCGCAGTTTTGTTCAGTTCTGCTCCTATTATCGGCCCTTTGTCCCCGATTTTGCCCACCGAGCGGGGCCATTGTATAAGGTCGGTACAGCGAGAGAAGAGTTCCGGTGGACCGAAGAAGAAAATGCTGCATTCAACGACCTGAAGCGAGCCCTCATGCAAGCGCCGATCCTAGGACATGCTCATGCGGAGGTCCCATTCATACTGGATGTTGACGCCAGTGGGCGAGCTATTGGCGCGGTACTCTCACAAAAGCAAGGAGGACAAGAGAAGGTCATAGCCTACTACAGTCAGTGCCTGCAGCGACCGGAGCGGAATTACTGTGTCACCCGGAAGGAGCTACTAGCACTCAAGGATGCAGTGGAACACTTCCGGCATTATGGCTTGGACAGCGGACTTCCGGTGGTTGTCAGAACAGATCACGCGTCACTGCAGTGGCTGAAGAACTTCCGGCAACTGGATGGACAAATGGCTCGTTGGCTAGAGACGCTAGCCCCTTTCAACCTGAAAGTGGAGTACCGTAAAGGTAGCCTACATGGAAATGCGGATGGGCTGTCCAGGAGACCGTGTCTCGATCAAGATTGTAAGTACTGTACCCGGCAGGAAGAGCGAGAAGAAGAGGCAGCGCAGCGGGAAGTACGACAAGTGCAGCTGGAAGCGTCCATTGACTGGAAACACGCCCAAGAAAAAGATCCGGACATTTCGAGGATACGACAGTGGTTGATGGCTCCGACACGGCCCGAGTGGGCTACGGTCGCAGGCTATGGCACCAGGGTTAAGGCCCTCTGGGCAATGTGGGACAACTTGCAGGTGCGAGAAGGAGTCGTGGTGAGACAGTGGGAGAACGAAACTGGCACACACCACGTGGAGCAAATCATAGTCCCGGAGGGGTGTCGGAATCAAGTGCTGAAGACAATCCATGACCTTGGCCACTTTGGAGCCAAGCGCATGCTGACGGAGTTGCGACGAAGGTTTTTTTGGGTCGGAATGCACCGGGACATCAGAAATTGGGGACTGGCTTGTGGTCCCTGCCAGGAAGCAGGAAGATGCGGAAAACGGAAAGCGCCGTTACAGAGGTACGTCGTAGGGGAGCCCTGGGATCGTGTCGGACTGGATGCCATGGGTCCGTTCCCAAAGTCGACTAGAGGAAACCGGTATGTCATCATCGTGATGGATTATTTCTCCAAGTGGCCAGAAGCGTTTCCAGTACCGGATTTACAAGCAGCTACGGTGGCCAGAGGACTGATGGAGAACGTGGTAGCCCGGTTTGGGGTCCCGAGAGAAATACATACGGACCAAGGACGAACCTTCGAGGCTGCGATATTCCAAGAGGTACTGCAGATCTTGGGCGTGCATAAAACTCGGACCACCCCTCTTCGACCCCAGAGTGACGGACTCGTGGAACAATTTAACCGCACCCTCAAAGAAATGCTAAGGAAAGTTATCGAGGAGCACCAACGGAACTGGGACAACCACCTTGCTTGGGCCCTATTTGCGTACCGGGTCACGATTCATCAAGCCACTGGGTTCTCACCGGCGGAGATGAATTTGGGGCGCATACCCACCGTGCCGGCGGATCTGTTGACAGGGGTAGCCCCCAACTCCAAGCCACAGCCAAGAACGGAATACGCGGCCGAACTCCGGCGTACACTCGACAGGGTGCACTTGGTGGCAAGGGCAACGCTGGGGAGGGTCGCCGAGGAGGCTAAAAGGAGATATGACGTCAGGGCAGAGATGCCAAGGTTCAAAGTGGGCGACAAGGTCTGGCTGTACGACCCCAGGCGGAAGAAAGGAGTAAACCCGAAGTTACAGCGGCCCTGGGTGGGACCATGTATCGTCCGGAAGAAAATAACCGATGTGGTTTTTCACGTGCGTCTGCCAAAGAGGAAAGATTTAGTAGTACACGCCGACCGTCTGCAGGCCTGCCAGGAAGAGGAAAAAGAAGGGGGTAGTGTTGGGTCGCCTGTTGACACCTGTGACAACTGTTGAGTTGCCAAGAGACTTTGGGTTGTTTTTGTTTATTCCAAAATTCCCGGTTGTTGAGTTCGGAATTGTGTGGCGAACGGTTATTTACTTTTTTTGCGCGAAATAATTATTATACGACTTCGTAATTCTTCTGTGCCTTGTTCTTCATAACAATATTTTGAAATATTGATCGTTGGATAATCGTAGGTAGCCTCGAATAATTACAAATTAATAATACAAATATTGATTTAGTGATCATAATTATTTAAAGTGTGGGATTTTTTTATACAACTAATAGATATGCACCTACTTGACACAAGGAAAAAATAGAAGAGCGGAATGATGAACTAAAATTATGTTTTAATTTTAGTTCAGTTTCCATTTGAGTACCTAATTTTTCCGATACCGCAGAAATTACTCGATATGCAGGTACCAGTACTTGTATCGATAGAAAAATTCGATACTTTACTCATATCGATAGGTACTTATCGCTTATCACACGTCACTAATGCGTTTGTCAAGTTTCAGGAGTACAATTTACTTTTTTACGATACTTGAGGATAGAAAAAAGTAGTCAGGTAGGTACCTAACAAAATTATATAGAAAATATTTCTATATCACTTTTGTACCGACTCCATTTTGAAACAAGTGACGGTATTGAATTTTCGTCGATTTTTGGGAGCACCTTCAAGTTCACCAAAATAGTTGGTTTCTGCAAATTAATAACCTTTTTCGCATCTGATTGTAACTACCGATTAAAAGATGAATAAACTGGGGTTTGTTATATTGTATTTCAAGGGCTACAGTCTTCCGGGATTCAAGATAAATAGGTACTCGGAGGTAAGTGCCTAGCGTACTCACGTCAGAAAGCACAGCTATACTCGTATCAAGAATTGGTCAAGATTGGATTCATGAGTAGATAATTTGAAACCCCCTTCTTCAAAACACATTGCAGTATCTCAATTTCTACAAAAAAATCTAAACAATATGTTGATACTAATACAACTATTACCTACCTGATAATGATTACATAATTATTAAATTCCTTTTATTTCATGTCTTGGGATAAAATACCAACTCTCACCTAGTTCTGGTAAAGAATAAAAATGAGTTAGAACCATAATTTATGTTCGTAGGATTAGTATACTGTCGAATCTCGTTCCTAAAACCATCCTCGACTTCTGTTACTAAGAAACACTGATAGGGAGTTGACAGCTGGAATGAGGAGTACCCATGACTTGTTTACCTACAGGTACTTGTTTACCTACTTTCCCATTTTCAAATGAAAGTAGGTTCCATTCTAAAAATTTTGAGACCAGCTGCACTCTCATCTCTTTTCGGTCCGAATCTCTCTTTTGGCAGAAGAGCTTTTTATAGTATCCATGACAGTGCTATTCAGTAACTTCTAAAAGAGAGAGTTGGCGGCCATCTTGGCATTTTCGATCTCTTTCCGAGAGACAGCTAATTAGGTGTCTTTCCTTGAAAGAGAGAGTCTATTTCTCGTTTGTTTGACAGAGATAAATCGTGTAATACCCTCTTTGATCCGCAACCACAACAGTAATTTTGATCATGTGTTATTTCATTTCATAAAGGCAAGTCAATTTTCATTAAAAATCTATACATATTATTGATTCATGAGTAAAAACGTCCAAGCACGGGTTGAGGTAGGTTTCTACCTACCTAAGAGTGGCTGTTCATTAGGTGTAGATATAATACAAGCATTAAGCCCCCTAATTCGACTTTTTCTGTTTATAATTGAGACTTCCTTTCAATTTCATTTAAACTTTTATCAGATTCATGAGTAAAAACGTCCACGTATGGACTGAGGTAGGTAGGTAGGTACCCATTGAATAGGTATTACTAAGAAATGCGTTCATTATTAAGGAATTGATCTCCCGGGGGCACAGACATCTCGCACTTCATGGATAGTATGGGTTTTTCATGCATTAGGATCCATATCTCTTTCTCAAGGTCACTGGAGCTATTCTGTAAAATAGACAAACCCTGGAGACATTGGAAGAGACTGTCTCCCAGGGGAGACTATCTCTCCCGGGAGATTTTCAAAATACATAATCTCTTTCCACTATCTATTTTAGTGAATAGGCCCCCAGTTCTTTTTCTGTAGCTTTCAAAGTTCCCACGACAAGTGACGTCATTATACCCCTCCCTCCAGGACGGGACCTCTTTGCCCATTGTGACGTCACTTGTCGAAACTTCGAAAGCTCATCGTAGGAGAGTGCGGTTGATTTCAAAAATTCTAGAATGGAACCTACTTTCATTTAAACATGTAAACAGAAGTCATATGTACCCCTGTCGAATGCCTTTTCCAGATCAAGGAAGCAAATATGAGCCTCGCCATCTTGTTCAATCACTTTTTCACATATCTGCCTTAATGTAAATATTAGGTCCTGGGTGCCACGCCCCCTCCTGAAGCCACATTGGCATTCCTCCAGCTTTGATTCCACTGCTGTCCTCAAACGGGTTTCGAGAACCCTAGAATACACCTTTCCTGGCTGGCTAAGGAGGGCTATTCCTTTGTGATTGGCGCAATCTCTGTTGACTCCCTTCTTGAAGATAGGGACTATAATTGATAGTTCCCAGTCAGCTGGTATTTCCTTTTGCTGCCAGGCTAAATTGCATAACTTCAAGAGTAGCAGTTGACCCTCCTTTCCCATGTACCTCAACATCTCTGGTGAAATGCCGTCGTCTCCGGCTGACTTACCCAGTTTTAGTTTATCTAAGGCTGACTGCAGCTCATCTAAAGTAATGAGGGGTCCAGGATCACCACCATTTTGCTGATGGATACTCGGATCATGGACAGAGCCACCATCAGTCTCTGAAGCTAGGAGATCTCTGAAGTACTCTCTCCATCTTTTCATTATTTCCTGTTTCCCAGAGAGGATGTTACCATTTTTGCCCTTGATAAACTTCAGTGGGCATTCTTTCTCTTCTCTCATGTTCTTGAGCACCTTGTAAAAAAGCTTTTGATTTTCTTTCTTAGCTTCCTCCATGAATGTCCCGAATTCGTCCCAGGCTTTATTTTTCGCTGCTTTGACTATTCTTTTTACTTCTTCTCTTTTTTACTTATAAGCAGCATAGTCCCCCAAATTCCTAGTTTGTAGGTAGGCTTTCCACAGTTTTTTCTCTTCTTGTACATGTGTTTTAACATTGTCAGTCCACTAGCGAGTTTGCTTTTTATGGCTACCCTGTAATTTGAAACCACATACTTCCTCTGCTGCCAGCAGCAGGGTTGTTTTAAAGTGGAACCACACTGCTTCCAGATCGTTCAGGGTGTCCACCTGCTGATCACTAACCTTTTGTGTGACTATCTCCTCGAACCGTTTCTGGTTAGCTGGTTTCCTTAGCTTATAGGTCTTGATTCTTCTTTCCCTTTGCGCTCTAGCCTTATTTCTTTTCCTCCGCCTGGGGCATTCCAGTACCAGATCCATAACAAGCAGGTAATGATCACTACCGATTTCTGGGCCTCTCCTAACTCTGGCATCACGCACCTGTGTCATAGCTTTATTGCTGACAATGAAGTAGTCGATTAATGATTTTTCATTTCTACTTGGTTCTTCCCTTGTGTACTTATGCCGATCTTGGTGGGGGAACTTAGTGTTTGCTATTGAGAGATTATTTGCTACTCAAAACTCAAGCAGCCTTATCCCATAGTCGTATAGTCGTTTACGGTGTCTTCCCCATGGCATCCCATTACGCCCTGCCAGAGTTTGGAGTCGTTCCCGACTCTTCCGTTCATGTCTCCTGTCAGAACTATCAGATCTCCTTTAACACCATCTACGGTTCTCTGCAGCAGGTCATAAAATTCGTCCTTGCAACGGCTGGGTTCAGAATCATTAAGCCCATAAGCAACCACCACAGATAACGGATGCACTCCTCCTGGAGCTCCACGGTCATGAGTCTTTCATTTATGAATTCCCACTCTCTTACGTTGCTCACTTTGTCCTTTTGAACCAGAAAACCAACTCCTGCTCTCGCTCTTTCGGTTTTGGGGACTCCACTGTACAGCAGGAAGAATCCATCTTCCATTAGTTCGGTCCCTTGCCCCCTTTTCTTCGTCTCAGTCAGGGCTAAATACTGCACCTTTGTGAGGGAGATTTCGTTTACTAGCTCAACTTCCTTCCGTTCAGTCCTCTGACATTCCATGTACCAAATGTAGTAGATCCAAGTCCGCACCAGTTTCGAGCCAAATTAGACAGTCTGGGTTTTTCTTTCCTTTTGTGCTTTCAATCATAATGTTTCAGGCATACAGGGATTGGCCCGTAGTGCCTAAGCCTGATGGGGTCTCCCCCTAGGCCTCCAGGCAGGCCCCTCTCTGCTTCGGGGTATATATGTTGACAACCCCTACTCCCTGAGATGGCGATTCTAGGCTTCACCCATTCAAGTTGCAGAGAGTATCCCTCCTCCTTTTTCAACACGGGCTTGGGATTGGTTTTTGCGGAGTTCGCATCTCCCCTTGCTGACAAATTACGCAGAAACGCTCGAGAATTAGAACTTGATCCCAAGATTTTTGCACTAAGCAGATGCTTCATCCTACAGGCTTCCATGTCGATTTTCGAAATTCCATCCCATACTCCGGCAAATGAGTGCTAAAGTACAAACTTATAAAACGGGAATTTTCATTGTTGAATTGCAATACAAAATTCATGGACCGCTTTTGGAAATTGAATGACATAGGACCCTGTAGACTGACGTAAAGAAAAGGTAGCAAAAGAAATCACAGGAATCTCTATAGCTGGCTTCATAGTTTGTCAGCAAAAATGCATTGGTTAGCATAGGGGCCAGTGCCAGGGAATCACCAAGGGGACTGTGGGGTCTGCTGTATAAAACTGCAGCCCCTATGTACAATATGAGGAAGCCAACCATCAATCTTACCTGCATGTGCCTAGCGTGTCTGTGAGATTCTGGATTCTTGTCTTGACACAATGTTTTGTTAACTGGAACAGGATCAGCAAACGATTTTGCCAATGGCTCTTGGCGGCAGCACGACAAAGGCACAACTAGCCCAGGAGCTGCTAGTTCCCTCAATAACCACCAGGAAGTGCTGAATTCATTTCCACTTTCCACACCACAACATCCATACTGGAACAACAGCAAGCCAATTTCAACAACACTAAGTTAAATAGAGACAAATATTGGAGAATATCCCTAAATGTGGTCTAGGAATTATAATTTATCTGTGGTTACACATATCAAAGAAGGTTTCTTCTGTTTCATGTAAATTGAGTTTTTCATAAGCATACCTTGGTTTGAACTATATCAACTGATATAGTGTAGTGCTCTTTCCCTGGGACTCCGTAGTTTCTTTGCCAAGTGTCAATCAGTGTATCTGGATCGATTTCCAGGCCCAAATAATGGGGTGTTGCTGCTAAAAAGATCACTGCAGTTGTTTCCATGATGAGTAAGACCACTAATCCGAAAATATACTGGAATCGAACAAATTAAGGAGTCACATGAGGAAGATGTCATGGTTTCGTATTACCTACCTATGTGGTATTACAGTGACCTTGTTTTCCTACATAAAAAGAAGGATCACTGGAACTGTAGCTAGATGATGTTTAGTGAACATTAGATGTTAGGTATCAAGAAAAAGACGATTCATTGCACAAAACCATATACTTAGTTATTTTCGAAGATTAAAAAAAAAGAGGTCATAATCGAGGTCCTCCTTTTGAGGAGTAATATTAAGTAAAGGGACGCAAATAATACAACTTGTATTAGGAAAAAAACAGCTGTCTTTAAACATGAACAATTTAAGAAAATCTACCGAAATCAAGAAAAAACTGTTGATTAGTCATTATCACCTGCTCAGCACAATAATTTTCAAGCCTAACTTTATAGTATTAATAATGTTAGCTGAAGTTAGCGTTCTATTCCCCATCTATAGGGACATCCGCTGAAATTTTATATTTAAAAAAAATTGTTGTTACAACCTTAAGCGAATTTTTATTCATTTTCATGTCAGAACGGTCCTTTGAAAGTAGGTACAGTTTAGGAAGAAATCTACCTACAGTTTAGAAGGTACAGTTTAGTGCCTAAAGGTACAGTTTAGAAGATACCTTTAGGCGTCCTTCCAAGGGGTCTGAAGGACAGAAGGACCACGGGTTGAAAAGTAGTAGCCGTCCTTCCAAAAGAAGGACGTCTGGTCACCCTAGATTTATGTGGTTTATGTGAACTGTTAGTGAATATGTAGTTGTGTCAAATGTTACTTATTGCTCACATCTAGGGTTAACTACCAGACCTAGGTACCTATCTGTACCTAAATTTCTCTTTTTATAAATAGTACGATAACCCCTATTCAAGTCCTATCTTGGAGTAAGTACTAAATTTCTCTTGTTCAGTCTCACTGCTCAACATAACTTGGTAGGCACCTACTCGATTAACTTCTCTTTTTATAGTACAGTAGGTCATTAGTCCGGCATTCTAAGGTTAGGCACATTCTGTAATCCAGCACCGATAAAGTCACAGATGGATCAAGGTGTAATTCAACATTTCAAATCTGAATGCTGACTCTGATGCAACAGACATTTCTAATAACAATTTAACTGTGAAGATGCAATTTTCGCAACTGCCTTAGCTTGGAATCTGGTGAAGCTGCGAATCAAAATCAAAATGTTACCCGTGATTGTCAAAAACACGGTGCTAGATTTTGTGCAGAAGCTGTGACCATTTCAAGAGATGTACCCAACGAGGAAGTTATAGGCTGGACTGAAATTGACAAGTGTGCCAGTGGTCGAAAAACTGAGTGACGAAAGATTAGGTACCTATAATACAGATTACCCACAAGAAGCTCAGGTTCAGGAGGTGGAATTGGGTGAAGAAGAGTAGGTAGGTACTTATGTGATGGAGAAATGAACAAGGCTGATCTACTGTCTGAACTGCTGAACCCGACTGAAACCACGTTCTCATATTACTAAAATATGATTATTTCTACTGAATTTACCAGTTTCCCTTTAGTACTCGAAAACACCAATTGTGTCGCCACTAGCCGCTCACAGAACCCCTCGAGGCACTCAAACTATTGAAAATTGGAGGGGAGCGCTCACCCTGAGGCCCCACTCCGCAGTCTGTTGTGAGTAGTTGCTCTGCTAGTCGCATTTTATAATCAGCCAAGGTATTAAGATCGATTTAAGATAAAAGTACTGTGAGTACCTTCGAGGGGGAGTGTTTTGTCGAGTTCCTAGTTTAAAGTTCGAGTTTTCCAAGTTAACCGGCCTAATCAAAATAAAGCAGTTTTTAATCACACCGAGAGTCGAACTAAATCACTCGCGACGAAATCGTGGAAACCCATTTCAAAGAAAAACGGAGTTATTGAAAAAATAGTCAATTTCCACTAATACACGAAAAACGCTAAAAACACTGTTATACCGGTTTCGGCGATCAAACCATCGTCAGTAACACACAATAACTATTGTGTGTTACTGACGATAATAAATAACACACAATAACTATTGTGTGTTACTGAAGATAATAAATAACACACAATAACTATCGTGTGTTACTGACGATAATAAATAACACACAATAACTATTGTGTGTTACTGACGATGGTTTGATCACCGAAACCGGTATAACAGTGTTTTTTGCGTTTTTCGTGTATTAGTGGAAATTGACTATGTTTTCAATAACTCCGTTTTTCTTTAGACCGTGAGTGTTTTGCTTGTGTCTCCCCATGGCATCTGATTATGAAGAAGGGAAGATATCAGACTGGGAAACGCAGAACATCATAATATAATACAGATTACCCACAAGAAAAGCCTCATGGAAACAGGCTTCTGATGCATTGCAACATTTTTCATAAAATTTGCCGAATCCAACAAAAATTAAAACTCGACAGAACTCATAATCCCTAACAGTACCTAGCTGATGTAGGATTTGGAAAAGAAGTTTGAAAACATCCTAACCTAAAACGGGGGTTTTATGTTGACATTGGTCTTTTAAATCTATATCAAAGTGCATTATTTATTTTAAATAAAATCTTTACACGTTATCTCTACAGTTGTACATGTGTTATAAAATTCCCCAACTCAACCCAATACTAACCCAACCCAACCCAGTCCAAACACAGTCAATGTTTAAATTTAATTGTTGTAAGTACACTATGTTTTTCTTTAAACCCCACAGTTGCTAGGATGCCGAACTGCAGGTACTTACTTTGTCGGATATTTATATAGTCTGCACCGGTTCAGAAAGTACGTAAAATAGGTCAGGTACACGTTTCAATCGTCTGCATTTTTATCTAGAGTGATTCATCATTGGTACCTACTCCTGTTAAAATTATTGACGTTCGATAACCCAGCACAATCGCTAATTCGGCCCGATGGCCCCGGAGGCGCTGGATTAAAGAGCTTCTGCTAAGAAATCTTATTTACCTATGTCCTATTTTTGAAGTAGGTGCCAACTCCCTTTTGTTCAGTCTCACTGCTCAAGGTACCTTGGTAGGTAGGCTCCTACTTTCTTTTACCAATCTGAAGTAGCTAGGTAACAAACAAGGGAAGTCCCAATCTGCTTAGAATTCCTGAAATTCGACATGAAAACAGATTCAATTCGGGGAACCTTGAACCACTCATCCCCAGAACCATCCTCATTCTCGAACCAGGACTACGCTCCCCCAAAGAACATTGCACGACTGTTACCTTGTTTTTCAATATCGTCATTTTAATTCATTCTTTCATCGTCATTTCTGGTTAAGCTATTCGAAATTATTTTCTTAGTACCTAACACACACATAATGAACAGAAAGATGCTTACTAGGTACAATGTTCTTTCTGTACAAAAATTGTAATTTAGAACAGAATTTGCATGTTATGAACTCCGTCTAAAATGATCCTTAGCCATTCCGTATACGATTAGGTGGGCAGGTTTTGGGTTAGTTGTGGTCAGTGGCAGATACAGACCAACATTTTGGCGGGGCCATGAATTTAGTCCGGAATATAATTATTATATAGACAATAATATAGTACCGAAATTTTCTGGAATGGTCAATAAATTGCCGGGAGTTTTAAACTGTGAGTGTTTAGGCCGTACGACTGTTTTATTATAAATGCAAAATCAGAGCTGATATTCTCACTCATATGTAAATTAATTTCATGTAAAATAAAATACGCTAAATACCATTTACTTGGTAGGTAGCGTTTTTAATTTCGGAAATCAAAACTTAGGAAGTTAAAGAAACGATTTTTAACTGTGGAACTGTCCAACGTTTTTATGGTGGGGAGGGGGGTCTCGACCCATTAACGACCTTGTAACTGCCACTGGTTGTGGTATTCTCGAGCTAAGTAACGAGCTTTGTAACCACCACTGGTTGTGGTATTCTTAAGTTGGTAGGTATTGTGCAATTGTTGGTGTATTATTATATATACAGTAAATATAATTTTAAAATAAAATTGACTACTTACTAAGTAGTCAGTTAGGTAAGCAACGAGCTTTCTATTTAGAACTACCTGTCTTTTCTATATGTTATGTAAGACTGGTAAGATGTATTTATAGTTCCTCAGGCACTAATTATTATTTTAGCATGAGCAATGGAACTGAGCCATGAGCCAGTAGTCAGGCCTTAGAAGAATCGAATTGTTCCTATACCAAACAAATTTTACCTAATGCCTGCACCTAGTTTTTTTGATGTGCTTTACATTCTCACGAACCATCTAACCTGAACTAGTTACGTGCAATACTACCAGACGTACCGTTTCCATTTATCTTAATTCAACTTCTCCAAATACCTACGACA
The DNA here is from genome assembly GCA_954871275.1 of Leptopterna dolabrata. Classification (NCBI taxonomy): domain Eukaryota; kingdom Metazoa; phylum Arthropoda; class Insecta; order Hemiptera; family Miridae; genus Leptopterna; species Leptopterna dolabrata. The sequence continues at coordinate 30,763,383 of OX940974.1, read as the reverse complement.
TTGTACCTACCATGTTATTACTGTTGTCAGTTTTATCTGAAGGTTAATGTAGATAGGTAGGTACTCCAAGTAGTTCGGGTGGTAGATAAGTACTCAACGCTTTTTGGTGAAACTTAGTAACCCTATTCACACCAGACGTTGAGATGTCACTAGACCAACATAAAAACATTTACATAAGACATTTTCGGTGCACCAATAATTGGTGCACCAAACAACATTTCTTATGCCTACCTACGTAGTAGATAGTGAACATTATCCGGCCGTTTCAGATACCAACTAACCTTTGGCTCAGGCTTGAACTGTATAGTTTCTGACTTCAAGATAGGAGTAGATCGAACTCCAGTGATTTCTTCCCTACCCAGTTTGAGTAACTATGAAAATCGCAGGTATATAGCCTACCTCCCTCTCTGAAATTGAAGATGAATGGAAACGCTATATACATCTGGCAGTATTGCACAAAACTAGTTCAATTTTTCAAGTGAATAGATGATTCTTAATAAGGTAAAGCACAAAAAAAAAGGAAAAAAGTACCTACAAACAGTAGCTGAAATTATTTTGGTATAGTAACAACTCTCGATTCTTCTAAGGCCCTAGGCCAGGCTACTGGCTCATAAATTAATTTATGTTTAGACTCAGTCGATAATTCACCACTTCCAGTTCCAACAATTTCGAGAAGTAGTCTGGTGCTTCGAGTATTATTGCAGTGATGAATCTAGTGAGAAAACCTATAGCCCACCATCTTATTAGAATCTAGCAGCAATACTACCTAGAACCCAGAACCTGATTTTCTAACAGGTGGCATCGAACACTTGGGTTTCTCTGTCACAGCTTCTCATACCTATTTTCTGGGAGTGCCTATTAGGAGAGGAATAATAGGATTATTCATGATTACCAAAGCTTCCTGAGGAATCTGTCGTCATTAGATGGTCGAGTACTGGAGGCATGCGCTTTCAATGTAAGGACATCATCATCAGGATATCGAGAGCTGCTAGTGATGACGGATACCTCTGGAAGGTATCCGTCATCCAAATAAGAAAAAAACTCCCATCAATCCTATTGGAAATAACTGTTAGCGGATTATGCTACCTGAAAATCACTTTGTTTTGGTTAAGTAGTAGAAACAACAGCAATTAATGCATGGACCAATAACAAGCGCCTAATGTAATCCCTTAATACCCCATTCCAATTTCGATTGTTTGTGCGCTACACCTACATCTTGTTTGGCAGTTGTTGAGCACGTTAGATGTAGGTACGTAGGTAGGTATAGCAATTTATGATTTGAGATACTTATACATACCGTAGCTAGCAGGCATCTGTTGAATGAAGCCATTGCAAAAAATGATATCAGAGCCAAAGCGGAGCAGAGAAGCCCAGTGATGGCACTCGCCAGAGCTACATAATACAGGAGAGGGTGAGGAAGGGACGTTGGCAGGAGTCGAAACATGCTGTCAAGATCTTTGCTGAAGCCAACCCAAAGCGCCAGCCCTAACAGCCCTCCTCCACCAACCTATGGACATACATTATAGTATTAGTGAATACATATTTACAATCCAAATATTTCCAGGTTAGGTATCTTAATCCTGAGCAAATAAGTGGGGCAAGCCCTCGATATACTTATAGATAAACCACTAGTTCCACTCCTAAACCTTGAAAATATTTCGCCACTTCATAAAATGTGATAGCTATTTGTTCAGCGAAGAAGCGAAACTTCAACATGGGAGTGAAAGTCGACTTTTGGTCATGACTCGGGAGTGAAACTCTGTTCTTCAGGAGTAAGACGGTTGACACCCATAGTCAAAATCGAGCGGGGAGGAAGTGGAAGTCAACTTCACTTTTTTACGACTGGCACCCCCAGGTAGGTGGTCAGGAATGAGAGGGCGCTCATACTTGTACCTCTGATACCCGAAACTGACAGTGGCTACGTAGAAGGAGAGACCTTCCCTTCTCCCATGGTATTCTTCTAATCTTGAGCTCGTGGTTCTCAATGTGGAGGGAAAACGATTTTTTTTCAATCAATTCAAGTTTGTGATTTGTCAATCAATACAAGTTTGTGATTTGTCAATCAATACAAGTTTGTGATTTGTGAGACGGAGATTATATCTGGCACAGGCATGGTGAGGGGTAGGTACCACATACGTAATACTAATACTTACTATTCTATTTATTGATCAGTCACTATATCAATATCGTTATATCTGATATCTATGGCGTTTGGTCTGCCTAACTGCGACCCTGAGGAAGTCGGTGATGTCTTTAGTGAATGGATATTGAATAACCCCACCAATGAGGCATTAGCACTAGGCTTTGCTGAGCATCTACAAAAGGCTTCTTAGCCTGAATTTAAAAAAAAGCAGATTTTTAACCAACCTGCAGTCTATACATGGAGACAGTCATAAGTCTGTTTATGTAAATGGGAAGGAAAATTTGTAGAAAAATGGTGTCACTCGCCATAACCGTTTTGAACGCTACTGGGTGCGACTCATAATTACGGGTGTCATTCATACATCACCTCGTTTTGAATGCAGCTGTTTTCCGGCACGGGTGTCAGTAAGGATGAGTATCGATGTTTCAGAAACATCGATGTTTTCCCCATCGACGTTTATACTTTCTCCATTTTTCCCAGTTCTCAATTTTTCAAGAATCATCAATTTTTATTACAAACATCTGAGAAGGAATTGCCACGTCAGTTCCTTCCGAGAGGCTGTTTTCTCAAGCTGGGTTTATTTCAACCTCACTGAGAAATCGCCTCTCAGAAGAAATGGCCTCCGAACTTCTTTTCTTCACGAGTCATATGCTGATTTACCATTTAATTTCTCTATTTCAAGCCACCGGGAGTAATAATCAACAACAAGAAAATTGTTACCATCATACTCCGCAATGTCTAACCCAATCTTATTAAAGGGAATGTCAGGAATTTCGTGACTCATCAAAGGATCTCTCGTATTATTCTTAGCAAACCGCTGGCAAAAGTAACAGCCAGAAAATAAATCATCTATTTCACTGTTTATACCAGACCAATATAGTAGTTGCCCGGCTTTGGCTTTTAGTTTTTGAGCACCCAGATGGGTTTCATGAAGAATAGTCAGAACCAACTTACGTAATTTTTGAGGCACAGTTAGCTTTTTCCAAAGAATACGAGGTTGTTCTCAACAACCTCGTCGCTACGAATTTAGTAGAAGTGCAGCAGCTCGCCATATCAGTCCGACTTCAACGACATGAACAGGCCAACCAGTTTGATAATATGACTATCATTTATCTAAAACATCATTATTGGTCTCAAAATGAACTGATCCAGATTTTAGGGCTGATCATAAGCTCATGTCATGTTAGGGTGTGAATTATATCAGAACATTCTGGTTCACTGTTCCTAGTCCGGGTGAAGTTACGACTCAGTAAATCCGATTTATACCTAAATACGTCTACGTGGTTTAAATTTTGAAAGAACTTTATAATTTAAATTCTATTATTTGTAATGTTGTCAAAACATTTCATGTGTATCGTCGTTAAGGGACTGTGATCCGTAAAAATAGTAATATTGTTATGACCAAAAATGTAATAGCGCAACTTCTCACAGGCGAACTGGATGGCTACATATTCCTTCTCTATTTGCGCCCAAATTTGCTCAGATACCGACAAAGATCTGGACACATAGCATACTGGTTTAACAATGCAAAACCAACTGCATCCTTTGAAGCGTCACATTCAATAATAACGGGATGGGATTAAAATTGGCCAAAATAGCGTTATCGCAAATGATGGTTTTCAAATTTTCTAATGCTTTCGAGAAATTCAACACCAGATTTGTGCAATTCTCTGAGTGGACTTATTATTTCTGAAAAGTTCTGAATGAAGGCTCGAACATAATTAATGAATCCAATGATTTGTTGGAGTTTAGTCTTGTTAGTAGGAATTTGTAAGTCGCGAATCACTTGAACCCTGGATTCGTCTGGAAACGTGTCACTTTTATTAAAAACGAACCCAATAAATTTAACTTCATTTTAGAAATACTTCCAGCTTTTCAGGGATGAATTTTGTGTTACAATTTTTAGCCCCTACTAATATTTCACAACCATTTTTAGTAGTTTATATACTCCGAATCTGCATAGGCCAAAGTGTCGTCGAAATAAATTCTAACACCCTCGATGCCTACAAAATATTTTTGGTTTAGTTTCATGAACGATTCAGGTCCAATTCCAAGCCCAAAAGGAAATTTGAGGAACTTTAAGTTTCCAAAAACCGTAATGAAAGTGCACAATTTACTAGACTTTTCACTGAGTTTGATATTGTGAAATACATCTGTCAAAACAAACAAGCAGAAAAAACTCTTGACACTCTCAGTTCAGGAGCAATTTCTTCCAGTGATGGAATGGTATGTGGTTTTTGTACTAACACTAAATTACTCACCCATTCACTAGGTTCAATAACGGGAGCAATGACCTGTCTATCAAACAACTCGGTAAGAGTGGCCTTTAGTTTATCACGCAATTTTAGCGGAACTCTGCGGGCTGGACAACATTTTGGAATGGATCCATTTTTGAGTTCGATATTACATTCGTCAGGGAAACAACTTAATCCATTGAAGATATTAGCATTCTCTGAAAGAAATTTTTCTTTGCTCGTTATCCTAGTTTAATTAACCAAACAGATAAGACCCAGAGCCCGTGAGGCATTCAACCCAGGACTTTGAGTCCATTGATCAATAGCAACAATAAACCAATTCACCAAGCCAATTTACTTACAAGTGCCTCACCAAACCTCTAGGAATTATCTCGAATCCCCCATTAGCAGGCAGCTTCAAAGAACATGGGTGTATGTGTACATTACTCAACTTTTTAAACAACTGAACAGGCAGGGTATTTATTTACCTCTGATCCAGAGTCAATCTTAAAAGATAATTCGATCTCGTCATTTAAGCGAATTTCCTTGAACCATGAAGTGTCATGCTTTGAAATGTCATTGATATATAATGTCTATAAATCTGTCTATAAACAATGATTCAATATTGGTATTGTGCTCATCTGAACGAGTCAATTCTAACGTATTGTAAGGTCATATTATGTTGACTGTTGGCAGGTTTTGATGAATAGTGTTTACCTGAGATATGTACTGCAAATTCATTCTCGGTTTGGTTGCTATACAAACCAAATACGATAACTGTTCTTACAGTATTTCTATCAGCTTTGTATTTGCTGCAACAAATCTGAAATTGTTGGGGACCTGGCAATGTGAGCATAGTTGGCCGAAAGTTGGACACCTATTAACTTCATGGTCCAACGAACAATTTCTACAGTTGTAAATTACTCGTGGTCTACTGCCCTGATAGGTGGTAGTCGGCGCTGATCCATCTTGCTTCTGTCCAGATTGGGATGCTGAGGTCTTGTTTCCATCAGGATTGGCCTTTTCTGTTCGTAGGCGTCTTTGGAGTTTACTTGTCGGAACAGTAACTGCCCACTGCCGGTTCTTCAGTTTCGTGTATGGAATGACGGGGAAGTAGCTCCCTCCTGTATTTTTCACTTGTCTCGAACGCCCTGAGAGTGGACACCGTAGTTTTGAGTGAGATCAGCTCTTAGCTTTTCTTGTAGACCTGTGTTGTTTATTCCGAATACGCTTTGTACCGAAGTTTCAAGAACCTCAAACCCACAAAACTTGACAGGTTGTTTGTTTACCAATGCATATTCTAAGGCATCTAAAATAGTTTCGACAGTCCTTTTCTTGTTGCCCTTTATTTCCAACGACTTGTAAACCTTCTGACCTTCAGCACCACAGAAAACCCTACTATACTACGTTCAGCACCAATCAGGTTAGTTAGCCGCGCAATGTGGACTGGATCTTTGTAGGTCTTTGTTGCGGCGAAATAAATAACTACCTCATCACGAAAAGTCTGGAAATTCGTGAAAATGTCCCCGTCGAAATTGAGTTCTTCTGTTTTGCAGCCTTTATAAGCCATAAGAATTATTCTTGTCCAGTCGTCCTTGTCAGTCGTGTGACGTCATAAGGTACACTACTTGTAACGATTACACCTTATTGAAATTTCAAAACACATTTGACTGCGCCATGTTATTTATGGGAATTTAGAAATTAATAATCGCTGAATTATAAAATCGAAAATTGTGCTGTATTTACACCGTAAAGTTTACCCAACGGCCGCCCTCTAGTGTGTCTCCTTGCCGCTAGGTGTGTCGTCTAGACGGCCAACAGTATTGGATCATGAGCCTCTTTACTCATAACCCACTTTTTTCTCGAGGAAACCCGGAACTAGGGATGGGTTTCGATGATTGAGAAACATCGATGTTTTCCCCATCGATGTTTCCCTTTCGATTTTAAAACATCGATGTTTTTACCCCTCCATAATTGCCTTGATTTTTCCCAGTTCTTAATTTTTAAGAATCATCAGTTTTTAATTCAGTTCAAATAGGTAATATTTTTTATTTTCTATTTTACTTTTTTTACATGGTGTTACAATGGTGTTCACATGGTCTCATTCTCTGGTCATTCCACCTAGTTCTCTCATCTCTTCATTGTATTATAACTATATTCATTTCAATTACATTCATCATATTAAAATAATTACATTCATAGGTATATAATTACATTCATATTTACTAGTTTGATGTAGTAGGTTTGATATGATATATCGAGAAGTTTATTATTACTCTTGTTTTCTATTTTTTCTTATTTCACTATTCATTACCTACCTACTTTAGGTTTGTTTCCTGTGAACTGGGTTATTTTCTTATTTGCGCTTACTTGTGCGCGAGGTGGGATTTAATTCCTAAGCAAAAATATATCGATTATTATTATTATGGTTTGAAATGTAACAAATCCCATTATTACACCATTTTACACGGTTATAAACTTTCTGCCACAAAGAAAATAAACTCTTCACCACAGAGAAAAATAAACGTTTCGTCATTTTGGCTTTTCTACTCTTTACGACGAACTCAAGAGATTTTATTCCACATGGCTGCCTTCTTTTAACAATTTCGTTCAACAATCAAGTAGGTAAGTAATCAAAGAGTTTTCCAACCTACTTTTCGTAGGTTATCATTGAGGACCTTGTAGTTTACAACACATTTATAGGTAGGCACTTCAATTTCTTCGTTTTGGCTACATAATTCAGTCTTCAGCTTAATTAAAGTAGGTAAGAGATGCATAACTTCGGAAGAACTACTACCTACTACACTACTTGCATCACATCAATATAAGAAAAAACATGATCGATACAGGGTTTCTCCTGAGATTCTCGTCGGATTAATCAAGATGAAATTAATCAAGGAACCTTTACTCAAGGCCTTTTGAAGACAGACTAATAAATTTATCAATTATTATGACCTTATCATTCGGTACATTCATGAGAACAATAATATCTCCTATAATCAGAGGGTTATTGTTCTTTATGGATTGTATATATTGACTCAGCTCTAGCAGGATTTTCTATGTTTATGAATATTTTCCTAAGATATCAAGTTGTAATTATTAATACTTAGTTTAGCTATTTTCAATGCGTTAGCAGTTGTTGACTCAATACTTCCGTACTTTATTTTTATTCTATTGTTTATGAATATTGCTATAGATCCCAATTTTGTTGTTTGTTCACAGTTATAGGTAATCAGCGTAGTTTTTGATATTATAATTTGCGAAACCTCATCCGCCTTATTCCTCAAGTTTCAAGAACATCGACGGGGTATTCTACGGCCACAAGGAAATTTGTCTCCACCCCCTCACCGGCAAAAGATAGAATTAAGATTCCATACCTTCTCAAACGACCCGTTGGATTCAGAATTTTTGTAATTACTAACAAGAAGACGAGTCACAGATGGGCATGTTAGGAATAATTACAAAACGTGGGCAGTGAGGTGTCAAATTTGAATTTCTTGGGTAATAATATTGTCTTTGAGCTGTCATGCAACTCAGTCCCTTCCACGAGACTCTGCGGCCGGGCGACATTTTTCTGAAATGGCGGCACGAAAGTGATTCCTCTGACTCTTTAGTCTCGTGTCCTCGGCACACAGGAGCCCCAGTGACAGGACAGGCAATTCCCGTGCCACCACGAACCACACCAGTTAAACAACACCCGTAAAAATTCTGATGCCAGGTTTCAAGACAGTTCTTCGCATTTCGTACAAATCGTACCATCTGAATACCTACCTGAGCAGCTCAATTTAGAATTTGAGATCACAAGAAAGTTGTGAAAATCTGACAAGGGTGGGTCATACCACAGGTGGAGAGGGGGGATTTTTTCATTGATCGATCAATATATCCCAAATTAAGACAACCGTGAGCAATGCACGGGAGATTCAGCTAGTGGTATTCAAAAACGCTGCAAAGTCCTTGTCACTTGGGTTTATTATTCTATCGGACATACCTACAGAAATGTTGCTGTTCATTTATTGTTTCTTTCATGTGCAATAATTGAAATACCTAGTTATTTTAGATGGTTTCCACCAATTTTGGCCCCAAAAAACATGACTGCGGCTCTTTTTTTTTTACACATTATCTTTGAACACTGATAGTGCCATTTAATTGTCTTAATTCACCTGCTAATACTACTTTTAGTGTTATTATACAAAGTTATGGTTATTTCAGACAATTTCCCAAGTTTTTGACTCATAAAAAATGAATTTCGGGTGCTGAACCTTCGTTACAACCTCGATTATTCACTCTTTGGTCAAAATCAACTTCATATTTGGTATTCTCGCCCTAAAAAACATGTAAAACAATACATCACAAGCTCGTGTTCACTAAAACCTCGAAAACCCCTCTTTTCACACCCATTTTTCTACCATAATATCCCTGGGTGTATTCCAATCTGGCTGCCGAGCTTTAGAGCACAACTAGGACCCAAATGTGTTCCCAAATCGGGACCCAAACTGTGTGCGAGAGAACGACGCTTTTAGACCAAAATTAACGTAAATTTAAGGCTGAAACTTCTTGGAGCCGAAATTTTCCACTCACTGGTCAAAATCAACTTCATATTTGATATTCTCGCCCTAAAAAAACATGGAAAACGATACCTCAAAAGCTCATATTACTAAAACACCAAAAAAACCCTTTTTTACACCCATCATCTACATTTATTTTCATCCATATCTACATTTATTTTCGGTCTAAAAAATTCGTTCTTTCGCACACAGGCTCCATTTGGGCCCTAGTTGTGTCCCGAACTTTGCAGCCCGATCGGAATATACCCAAGGGTGTTATGGGTGAAAAATGGGTGTAAAAATAGGGTTTTTTGGTGTTTTAGTAACATGAGCTTTTGAGATATCTTTTTTCCATGTTTTTTTAGGGCGAGAAGACCGAATATGAAGTCGATTTTGACCAAAGAGTGAAGAATTGAAGTTGTAACGTTGGTTCAACTCCCAAAATTCATTTTTTATGAATCAAAAACCTGGGAAACTGTCTGAAATCACCATCAATTTGTATAATAACACTAGAAAAAGTGTCAACAGGTGAATCAAGACAATTAAATTGCACTATTAATGATCAAAGATAATTTGAAAAAAAGAGGCGCGTAATTCGTGTTTTGTGGGCCAAAATTGGTGAAAACCATCAGAAATAGCTATTTCAATCATTTCACATGAAAGAAACAATAAATGAACAGCCAACATTTCTGTAGGTATGTTCAATAAAATAATAAACCCATGCGACAAGGACTTTGCAGCGTTTTTAGCGAATTTTCAAAGAAAATGAAGCTATTGCAATGGCTTCGAAATTTAAATAATATAAATTTTTGGAAATTTTCTTCATAGAAATCCGTTTCAGACCATTCTAAAACGATTCCTGAAATTTAACACTTTTTTTATATGTATATATATTTATATATGTGTCACTCCAGACGATAACTCTCGATAGAATTGAGATAAACAGCTCAAATTTGCACAAAAAATCTATCTTGGCAATCGAAAGGCTAAGTTCGAAGATGGGCGAAATTGGCCTACTCTAAGGAGGGTTTTGGCGCATTTAAAGTGCGCAAAAATTACCCAAAAATCCCCAAAATGTTATTTTCCAACAAGTGACCCCTCATTTTAAAGGTTTTTGCACGCTGAACACGATGGTGGAATCGGATTTTAGATATCTTGATCCGTTCTCAAATTAGAGCATTTAAAGTGCGCAAAAATTACCCAAAAATCCCCAAAACGTTATTTTCTAACAAGTGACCCCTCATTTTAAAGGTTTTTGCACGCTGAACACGATGGTGAAATCGGATTTTAGATATCTAAATCCGTTCTTAAATTAGAGCATTTAAAGTGCGCAAAAATTACCCAAAACTAGGATAATCTTTAAACTCTTACCCCCCCCCCCCCCCCACCCCCTTAGAGTGGTCAGATTGAAAAATGTGAGAAGTATTAATTGAAGACGAGAGTTCGAAGCAAAAAAGGGGGAGGCAAACGATTAGTACAACTCCTTGAATTTCCCATTTGACATATAATTGTTATGATACCTTCATAGATAGACAAGTACCGGCCCACGTATTACTAGAAGGAAGACGAAAGAAAAAATCTATTTCAAATTATTCAATTTAGGTACTAACAGTAGGAGGAAGAAGGTTAGGTAGGTATCTTATCAATTTATTATCAGTATCATACGAATATTTGATATTCAAAGGCAGGTAGGTACTTAACATGATAAAAATAATATCAATGAAGAAGGAAGGATCTACCTACCTAGTAGAGCAAATCTTGAACTGGTTTTAGATACCAGGCCTGAAATCGTAGTCAAAGGAAAGGCCATTCAGAAGGAACAAGGAATCTACTCATAACAAACGGTAGAATCAGGATGGACAAAACGTACAAATTAAAATAAATACGAAGAGAATATACATAGAAAACCAAATTTTAGACCGAAGTTTTCCTTTATTCAAAACCATAGCCATTAATTCGAATATTTCTTTGAAAATTCGCTCATCAAGTCATGCTGCATGACTGGTTTTTAGCGAATTTTCGAAGAAAAGGAAGCTATTGTTCTCGGTCCAAAATTTTTAAAACTCGAATTTCCGAAAGATTTTTATACCAAAATCCGTTTCAGACCATCCTGAATTCCCCTGCCGAAAGACACCGAAAATTATATGTATATATATATATATATATATATTTATATATTTATATATTTATATATTTATATATTTATATATTTATATATTTATATATATATTTATATATTTATATATGTATGTGTCATTCCAGACGATAACTCTCGAAAGAATTGAGATAAAAAGTTCAAATTTGCAAGAAAAATCTGTCTTGGCAATCGACAGGCTAAGTTCGAAGATGGGCAGAATCGGGTCACTCTAAGGGGGAGTTTTGGGGAGTTTTAGGGGGGGAAAATTACCCATAAATTCCCAAAATGAAAACGTCTGACAAGTGACACCTCATTTTAAAGGTTTTTGTACGCTGAACACGATGGTGAAATCAGAATTGCGATATCTCATTCCATTCTCAAACTGGAGCACTTTGAAGATGAAGGAACGTGGTTATTTCTTGAGATGTTCTTCCTGGTTCGTCTGCTCTAATCTGATAACGGAATGGGATATCGCAATTCTGACTTCACCATCGTGTTCAGCGTTGGAAAATCTACAAACCGAGGTGTTAACTCGGCAAAAAATGGAAAAAAAAAATTTGTTACGTACCCAATACCTACTCTTCTGGTATTCAAAACATTTTTGATTTCCCCCTCCCCCATCCTTCACCCCAAATTTTACTTTGCGAAAAACTACTCCTGTTTTAATTTTGTATGGTATCAAGTTGGGAAAACATTGGCCGAAAATTAATTTTCAGAAAATTTTGGGCGGAGGAGGAAGATGCCGAAAACTTCGAAAATTCGCTCTTATAGCCATGCTGCATGACTGTGGTTTTTTTTATATGTAATATATATATTTATATATGTGTCACTCCAGACGATAACTCTCGATAGAATTGAGATAAACAGCTCAAATTTGCACAAAAAATCTATCTTGGCAATCGAAAGGCTAAGTTCGAAGATGGGCGAAATTGGCCTACTCTAAGGAGGGTTTTGGCGCATTTAAAGTGCGCAAAAATTACCCAAAAATCCCCAAAATGTTATTTTCCAACAAGTGACCCCTCATTTTAAAGGTTTTTTGCACGCTGAACACGATGGTGGAATCGGATTTAGATATCTTGATCCGTTCTCAAATTAGAGCATTTAAAGTGCGCAAAAATTACCCAAAAATCCCCAAAACGTTATTTTCTAACAAGTGACCCCTCATTTTAAAGTTTTTGCACGCCTGAAACACGATGGTGAAATCGGATTTTAGATATCTAAATCCGTTCTTAAATTAGAGCATTTAAAGTGCGCAAAAATTACCCAAAACTAGGATAATCTTTAAACTCTTACCCCCCCCCCCCCCACCCCCTTAGAGTGGTCAGATTGAAAAATGTGAGAAGTATTAATTGAAGACGAGAGTTCGAAGCAAAAAAGGGGGAGGCAAACGATTAGTACAACTCCTTGAATTTCCATTTGACATATAATTGTTATGATACCTTCATAGATAGACAAGTACCGGCCCACGTATTACTAGAAGGAAGACGAAAGAAAAAATCTATTTCAAATTATTCATTTAGGTACTAACAGTAGGAGGAAGAAGGTTAGGTAGGTATCTTATCAATTTATATCAGTATCATACGAATATTTGATATTCAAAGCAGGTAGGTACTTAACATGATAAAAATAATATCAATGAAGAAGGAAGGATCTACCTACCTAGTAGAGCAATCTTGAACTGGTTTTAGATACCAGGCCTGAAATCGTAGTCAAAGGAAAGGCCATTCAGAAGGAACAAGGAATCTACTCATAACAAACGGTAGAATCAGGATGGACAAAACGTACAAATTAAAATAAATACGAAGAGAATATACATAGAAAACCAAATTTTAGACCGAAGTTTTCCTTTATTCAAAACCATAGCCATTAATTCGAATATTTCTTTGAAAATTCGCTCATTAAGTCATGCTGCATGACTGGTTTTTAGCGAATTTTCGAAGAAAAGGAAGCTATTGTTCTCGGTCCAAAATTTTAAAACTCGAATTTCCGAAAGATTTTTATACCAAAATCCGTTTCAGACCATCCTGAATTCCCTGCCGAAAGACACCGAAAATTATATGTATATTATATATATATATATATTTATATATTTATATATTTATATATTTTATATATTTATATATTTATATATTTATATATATTATTTATATATTTATATATGTATGTGTCATTCCAGACGATAACTCTCGAAAGAATTGAGATAAAAAGTTCAAATTTGCAAGAAAAATCTGTCTTGGCAATCGACAGGCTAAGTTCGAAGATGGGCAGAATCGGGTCACTCTAAGGGGGAGTTTTGGGGAGTTTTAGGGGGGGAAAATTACCCCATAAATTCCCAAAATGAAAACGTCTGACAAGTGACACCTCATTTTAAAGGTTTTTGTACGCTGAACACGATGGTGAAATCAGAATTGCGATATCTCATTCCATTCTCAAACTGGAGCACTTTGAAGATGAAGGAACGTGGTTATTTCTTGAGATGTTCTTCCTGGTTCGTCTGCTCTAATCTGATAACGGAATGGGATATCGCAATTCTGACTTCACCATCGTGTTCAGCGTTGGAAAATCTACAAACCGAGGTGTTACTCGGCAAAAAATGGAAAAAAAAAATTTGTTACGTACCCAATACCTACTCTTCTGGTATTCAAAACATTTTTGATTTCCCCCTCCCCATCCTTCCACCCCAAATTTTACTTTGCGAAAAACTACTCCTGTTTTAATTTTGTATGGTATCAAGTTGGGAAAACATTGGCCGAAAATTAATTTTCAGAAAATTTGGGCGGAGGAGGAAGATGCCGAAAACTTCGAAAATTCGCTCTTATAGCCATGCTGCATGACTGTGGTTTTTTTTATATGTATATATATATTTATATATGTGTCACTCCAGACGATAACTCTCGATAGAATTGAGATAAACAGCTCAAATTTGCACAAAAAATCTATCTTGGCAATCGAAAGGCTAAGTTCGAAGATGGGCGAAATTGGCCTACTCTAAGGAGGGTTTTGGCGCATTTTAAAGTGCGCAAAAATTACCCAAAAAATCCCCAAAATGTTATTTTCCAACAAGTGACCCCTCATTTTAAAGGTTTTTGCACGCTGAACACGATGGTGGAATCGGATTTTAGATATCTTGATCCGTTCTCAAATTAGAGCATTTAAAGTGCGCAAAAATTACCCAAAAATCCCCAAAATGTTATTTTCTAACAAGTGACCCCTCATTTTAAAGGTTTTTTGCACGCTGAACACGATGGTGAAGAATCGGATTTTAGATATCTAAATCCGTTCTTAAATTAGAGCATTTAAAGTGCGCAAAAATTACCCAAAACTAGGATAATCTTTAAACTCTTACCCCCCCCCCCCACCCCCCTTAGAGGTGGTCATATTGAAAAATGTGAGAAGTATTAATTGAAGACGAGAGTTCGAAGCAAAAAAGGGGAGGCAAACGATTAGTACAACTCCTTGAATTTCCCATTTGACATATAATTGTTATGATACCTTCATAGATAGACAAGTACCGGCCCACGTATTACTAGAAGGAAGACGAAAGAAAAAATCTATTTCAAATTATTCAATTTAGGTACTAACAGTAGGAGGAAGAAGGTTAGGTAGGTATCTTATCAATTTATTATCAGTATCATACGAATATTTGATATTCAAAGGTAGGTAGGTACTTAACATGATAAAAATAATATCAATGAAGAAGGAAGGATCTACCTACCTAGTAGAGCAAATCTTGAACTGGTTTTAGATACCAGGCCTGAAATCGTAGTCAAGAGGAAAGGCCATTCAGAAGGAACAAGGAATCTACTCATAACAGTTTATAATTATTACGTAGGTAATTATATGAAATTAATACCTACGTACAAAATGATTGTGTAAAGAGGTTCGTAGCAGTTAATAACAAATTATAACCACATGGATAAATTAGAAATCAAGGTAATAAAAAAATATTAGTAACAGGGGCATCTAGTAGGGAATATACCTAATAATTATGTTCCAAAGCTACCAATAGGTTACTGACCTTCTTTTGAAATAATCACAATATTGGTAATTACCTACCGATCATGTGATTTTTTTAAACAATAAATTAACTAAATTTATGTATTATAAGGAACCTACTTAATACAATATTTTCCGTTGCCTACCTACTAGTTTTCTTGAGCTGACGGGAATTTAAAAAGGCATTCCTTCTTTGTGTTTTCTGCATGGCGGCGGCATCCAAGCTTCCTTTTCTCTTTCATTCACTCGATCGCCTGATCCCGTTCTATGCAAACGCTTTCCACTAGCCCGAAAAAACTCTATTACATCATACTTTTTTTGTGTTTGAATTGTTCACATTGCAGTTCAAATTTGTAGATCAATCAAGAGAACCCACATGTTCTTCCAAGTGATCCTTCCAGAAACCACATCCTTCCTTCATAGTTTATTTCAAGATTGAGCCTGCATGAAAAACAACCTGCACTTGAAGCACTCATGATTTTCTATAACAACTCCTTTACCTACTGCACTCTCTTGAGTAGGTAAGTCAAAAGTCCTAACTACCCTATCCTACCTAATATGAACCCACAGCGATCAAATAAATAAGCACTTAGTACAATTACGTAATAAACAAACGGTAGAATCAGGATGGACAAAACGTACAAATTAAAATAAATACGAAGAGAATATACATAGAAAACCAAATTTTAGACCGAAGTTTTCCTTTATTCAAAACCATAGCCATTAATTCGAATATTTCTTTGAAAATTCGCTC
>OX940974.1:30691188-30747375 GCA_954871275.1 Leptopterna dolabrata | reverse complement strand
ATTGAAATAGCTATTTCTGATGGTTTTCACCAATTTTGGCCCACAAAACACGAATTACGCGCCTCTTTTTTTCAAATTATCTTTGATCATTAATAGTGCAATTTAATTGTCTTGATTCACCTGTTGACACTTTTTTCTAGTGTTATTATACAAATTGATGGTGATTTCAGACAGTTTCCCAGGTTTTTGATTCATAAAAAATGAATTTTGGAGTTGAACCAACGTTACAACTTCAATTCTTCACTCTTTGGTCAAAATCGACTTCATATTCGGTCTTCTCGCCCCTAAAAAAACATGGAAAAAAGATATCTCAAAAGCTCATGTTACTAAAACACCAAAAAACCCTATTTTTACACCCATTTTTCACCCATAAACACCCTTGGGTATATTCCGATCGGGCTGCAAAGTTCGGGACACAACTAGGGCCCAAATGGAGCCTGTGTGCGAAAGAACGAATTTTTTAGACCGAAAATAAATGTAGATATGGATGAAAATAAATGTAGATGATGGGTGTAAAAAAGGGTTTTTTTGGTGTTTTAGTAATATGAGCTTTTGAGGTATCGTTTTCCATGTTTTTTTTAGGGCGAGAATATCAAATATGAAGTTGATTTTGACCAGTGAGTGAAAATTTCGGCTCCAAGAAGTTTCAGCCTTAAATTTACGTTAATTTTGGTCTAAAAGCGTCGTTCTCTCGCACACAGTTTGGGTCCCGATTTGGGAACACATTTGGGTCCTAGTTGTGCTCTAAAGCTCGGCAGCCAGATTGGAATACACCCAGGGATATTATGGTAGAAAAATGGGTGTGAAAAGAGGGGTTTTCGAGGTTTTGGTGAACACGAGCTTGTGATGTATTGTTTTACATGTTTTTAGGGCGAGAATACCAAATATGAAGTTGATTTTGACCAAAGAGTGAATAATTGAGGTTGTAACGAAGGTTCAGCACCCGAAATTCATTTTTTATGAGTCAAAAACTTGGGAAATTGTCTGAAATAACCATAACTTTGTATAATAACACTAAAAGTAGTATTAGCAGGTGAATTAAGACAATTAAATGGCACTATCAGTGTTCAAAGATAATGTGTAAAAAAAAAGAGCCGCAGTCATGTTTTTTGGGGCCAAAATTGGTGGAAACCATCTAAAATAACTAGGTATTTCAATTATTGCACATGAAAGAAACAATAAATGAACAGAAACATTTCTGTAGGTATGTCCGATAGAATAATAAACCCAAGTGACAAGGACTTTGCAGCGTTTTTGAATACCACTAGCTGAATCTCCCGTGCATTGCACACGGTTGTCTTAATTTGGGATATATTGATCGATCAATGAAAAAATCCCCCCTCTCCACCTGTGGTATGACCCACCCTTGTCAGATTTTCACAACTTTCTTGTGATCTCAAATTCTAAATTGAGCTGCTCAGGTAGGTATTCAGATGGTACGATTTGTACGAAATGCGAAGAACTGTCTTGAAACCTGGCATCAGAATTTTTACGGGTGTTGTTTAACTGGTGTGGTTCGTGGTGGCACGGGAATTGCCTGTCCTGTCACTGGGGCTCCTGTGTGCCGAGGACACGAGACTAAAGAGTCAGAGGAATCACTTTCGTGCCGCCATTTCAGAAAAATGTCGCCCGGCCGCAGAGTCTCGTGGAAGGGACTGAGTTGCATGACAGCTCAAAGACAATATTATTACCCAAGAAATTCAAATTTGACACCTCACTGCCCACGTTTTGTAATTATTCCTAACATGCCCATCTGCGACTCGTCTTCTTGTTAGTAATTACAAAAATTCTGAATCCAACGGGTCGTTTGAGAAGGTATGGAATCTTAATTCTATCTTTTGCCGGTGAGGGGGTGGAGACAAATTTCCTTGTGGCCGTAGAATACCCCGTCGATGTTCTTGAAACTTGAGGAATGTGTCAGGTCAGGTTTGAGTTTGAGACAGCCAATCATAATCGTAGATTCTGAACCAGTAGGAGTTTTATGTGTGCCCCCCCCCCCCCCCCCGGGTGCTCTAGAAAACCATAGAATCTTGTTCAGAGGTCCTCAAAACGATTTTCTAGACAGGTTTCCGCTCGATGGCTTGGTGGCGGTGCACTGGTGGATCCTATGAATGTTGGAATTTCAAATGGCAATAACTTCCTCAAAGTACGGTCTTTTGGTTTATTATTCTGTGAATAATACACCTAAATGTATTCGCTCAGCAAAAAATTTTTGTAACACCCCCTCAAAATTTTTTCTTTTCCGTTTCAAGGTGCGTAGATTCCAAAAATGCAATGTCCGTCCGCCGTCCGCCGTACGCCGTATCACCTGTACAGGCTTCATTTTCGGTCTAAAAAAATCGTTCTTTCGCACACATGCTCCAATTGGGCCCTAGTTGTGTCCCGAAACTTTTCAGCCCGATCGGATTGTACCCAGGGGTGTTAAGAGTGAAAATGTGTGTAAAAATAGGTACTTTTTGCATTTTAGCAACATGTTGGTAACATGAGCTTTTAAGGTATCGTTTTTCATGTTTTTCGGGACGAGAAGACCGAATATGAAGTCGATTTTCACCAAAGAATAGAAAATTGAGGTTCTACCAGATGTTCAGCTCCCGAAATTGATTTTTTATGAGTCAAAAACCTGGGAAATCGTCTGAAATCACCATCAATTTGTAGAATAACACTGGAAAAAGTGTCAACAGGTGGATCAAGACGATTAAATGGTACTACCAATGATCAGAGATAATTTATTAAAAAAAAAAAAAAAAGAAGCGTACTTTATTCGTGTTTTGGGGGCCAAAATTGGTGGGAACCACCAGAAATAGCTATTTCGATTATTAAAGAAACAATAAATGAACAGCCAACATTTTTGTAGGTATGTCCAATAGAATAATAAACCCGTGTGACAAGGACTTTGCAGCGTTTTTTCTTTCTTTTCTTTTCCAGCTTGTTAAACTCTTCAGTTCGAGATGAGAACGAGCTTTCTAGGTGGAAAAATAAGGGAGTTCTGATGGGTTTTCTAATTCTTACGATTTTCAACGATAATTGTCGTAAAAATGGACCAAAATTGGTGCGGTTGGTTCCAAAATGTCCGGTAGGATTTATAAATCATGCCTATTGATATTGAGCTCGATCGCATTTGATTTGGCTAATTGACAGGAAACATTATGTCAGTGGGTCCAACAGTTTCAAGGTTTACCAGCTAAATGACGTTGGTGTGGTGTCACAAAGTGGTTGAAAGTGAGATTTGTATGCAAGTACATTTCCAAACTTGTATCCATACTATTACAAAGAACATGGAAGTATTATGTGGCGAGTTCCACCCCAGGACTTGTAGTATATGAATGACGAACTGTTGAAGGTGTTGGTTCGGGAGATCGTTTGAGCTCTCGGGTGCACTGGCGATCGTTACCCAAACGATCAAACCACAATCTACTGCGTATTTTAATTTTAACCTCTAATCTGTGAACTAGGGTACACTTTCATCCTGATCTGCACGTTTGGTACTATGAGTGATATGAGTGAATTCAAGATTACCTACATACGATTAGCAAATAGATATATCGGTTATAACTAGAGTTCGGATTTTGCATATTTTGCATATCAGGTTTTTCCAATAGAAAGTGTCATACTTATCTGAATTAAGGTATTTAGAGATGTTTTGGACATTTAAAATTGAATTTAAAATGGCATATTCGTGCATATTTTGCTGTCTTTTGCATATTATATATGCATCTGCATATGTTACAGAGTTTTGCATATCAATGGCATATTTCTAAGAAATATCTGCGTACCTACACTGAAATGTCCGATCTCCGGTCGTGTGAAAGGTCTTTAGTTGACCGGAGATTTCCGTCCGTGTGAAACTAGACTAAGAAAAACACTATTTTGAGACTTGGCTTATTCATTCCGTTCAAGGTATTAAACCCATGTGGGATTACTTCACGTCCATTCTGGACCCAACTAAGTAGGAGGAATTTCACAGTCGAAAACCTCGAAAAGGTGTTGATAGTCCAGGGAAATTAATCCGTACCTACACCTACACATTGAAATTTTAATCATTGTAAATTTTATTTAATATTGTACAGTTTTATTTGCTGTCATTTTATAAAATATAGATGAATGTTAATCATCCAAACTCTTAATGAGTTTGGTTACATTGCTCATTCCCGTATTAGACTTCTCAATAAAAACTTGAAAACCGAAAAAATTGGACCAAAATTTCAACTTGCATATTATTTTGAATTTTTTGCATGTTTTTGCATATTTTGCTAACTTTTGTTGCATATTTCAGCTATTTTTTTGCATATCGATCCGAACTCTAGTTATACCTATATGGTATAATGTAGCTACCTACATAACCAAACGCATACACTTGCATTTAGACCTCCTATTTTTGTACATCTATAGTTTTACCACGGCTTTCTCAAGGCACTCTCCCGGGGAACGCATGGTCCCTGAATAAATTCGTAATATTATCATGTATCACACAATAATGGCCGATGGTTCAACAGTAATAACGCTTTTACAGCAAGATTATCCAAGCTTAAATTCATTAGGTAGGTAGTTATTTATACAAAAATTAGGTATAAATTCATTAGTTCTAAAACGAGACTTACAATGGACATAGAAATTCCTAACACAGCAGTGAGCACTGAGGCAGTGACACGGAAAGAGAAGGCGCTATGTGAATGACAGTGAAAAATTCATCACGGATGCCACTGGCACGGAAAGCACTGGTGCCGTCCCGTCACGGATATGCGTGAATCGACCTTTACCTGCGTGGCGGGGGGCAGTGCCAAAACGACAGCTGCAGACGACTCAGTTAAGGCCGGTTTACACGCTCCAATAAATTGGAGCAATTTATCGTAGCAATCGAGTTGTTACAATAAATCGTTAGGTGTAAATGGGACATCGTAGCGATTTATTGGAGTTGGAGTTGGATTGGATGGTTGATCCCGGCCGGGATCAATTTCCGCGAATCGTAGCGACATGTTGGAGCGTGTAAATGAGGGGAACGCATTTCTCGCTGCGATTTCTCTCAGTTTGCAATCTTGTAGTGCGACAGGTACCACTACCTTCCTTGTCTCAACGATTTCGTGCATTTTTCTTGTCTATATGGCAGATCATATATCAAAACAGACTCCTCGCGAGTTTCTAACGGAGTTCATTGAACTATACAGAAGTTTTCCTTGCTTGTGGCTCGTCAAGAGCAAGGAATACTCCGACAGAAACAAAAAAGACTTAGCTTATATAAGAAAAAAATATATAGCTTAGAGGAGAAACTAAGCTGAGCAGCTCAAGATACGTCCCCTCGTCCATCCTCAAATAATTTCGCCAATCATTTGGCTCAGTCCGCGTCTCCTTTAATAATTTCACATGAGACAATTCTCTCTTCTTCAATAACCACTCGCGGCTCCACTTAGGGTACAAGTATGTTATAGCCCCGCCAATATCGATTGTATCCATTATCTCAAATACATCGATCCTTGTGGTATCGATGACGTGTATCAGACAAGACGGTGGGTGTACAAGAAGTTTAGTTCCCATTCCGCCGCTCGCATTGTCAAGCGATCTGGATGCTCGCTGGCGCTCGCATCTCAAAAAAGATAAACAATCCCAGAAACTATCCCGTGAATGAGCAGGTTGTTTGGGACTTCTGAATAGATGGTACAAGTATGTTATAGTCACTCTTATTTTTTGGTGTCCTTACAATGGTCTTCCCGTATTCATTTTGAAAGTTGATATCGGCACCCTGTAGGCATCGGGACGCCATATTGAGCCGTCATCGATACCACAAGGATCGATGTATTTGAGATAATCGATACAATCGATATTGGCGGGGCTATAACATACTTGTACCCCACTTAGATCTAGGTTTTCGCGATCTTTCCGTTTTTTTGGCTAAACATCCGATCATCAAACTCAACAACACTACTTCGTCCATGGCTTCGTCCAACACTACTTCGTCCAGCTTTTCAAAATTCTTTTTTAAATGGGGTCGATAGCTGGAGACGAGAAGAAATCGTTACAATTGATTGGAGCGTGTAAATGACTCTCCACTCTTCAATTTATTGGTGCAATTCACAGCTCAATCTTGACGTCGAGAAATCGCTACGATATATCGTAGCGTGTAAACCGGCCTTTATGGACACGAAACGTCTCACGGTGGAAGAAAGGAACCGCTCGAGCGGCTCGGTGAGCGATAGTGTTGTAGATTGAAGAGTGGCGAAGAGGTATCGGGGCCATGAGCGACATCATCATCACCAGAGGCCTGATGATGATGCCCAGGCCTGATGATGATGTCCTTACATCGAAAGCGCGCGCCTCCAGTACTCAACCAGCTAGTGACGACGGACTCCTTCGGAAGGTATGGTAATATTACTTCTTACACTAGCGGAAATAACCCTTTAGATTTAATTCCAGAATTGATGGATGTCTGGCTCAAAAAGGCCGTTCTAGAGTGAATTCACCCAAGGTAAGCAGATCGTGGACTGCCTTGTTCCTCGTCGATAGCTGCAAACCAGGGAATTGTTATT
The DNA here is from genome assembly GCA_954871275.1 of Leptopterna dolabrata. Lineage (NCBI taxonomy): Eukaryota > Metazoa > Arthropoda > Insecta > Hemiptera > Miridae > Leptopterna > Leptopterna dolabrata. Next base: position 30,740,857 of record OX940974.1, on the reverse strand, counting down.
GCGCCGTAAATAGTTCCTTGGTGGTTTCCATCAGTTCTGAAGATACCTACCGCCCACGATTATCAGCTACTAAAATATTAACGACGCGGGGAATTAACAAAATTGTTCATCTATATTTTAAAATCTGGATGTTCTCCAGGCAAGTGCTTGACCCAGTAATTCGCTAGTTACTAAAAGCAATAGCTGTGCAAAATTGTTGAAAAAAAAGAAGAAATTTGGGGCGAGTTTTCGGAATCGAATGGAAAACGGTGGTTATCTAAGGACGCGGGAGCGCCCTGCCGTCAAGAAAACCTCCATAATACCTGCAGCGACCAAGACACTGTTTGCACGACAGAACAAGTAGGAGTCCCCCCCCCCCCCCCGTAACTCGGAACCCTGGGGGTCCCCGGTGTTGATTTTTCGTACCTAGGACCCCTGAGGACGTGTACCAAATTTCAACCCTCGGGACCATCAGATGCCGGAGTCATGGAAGTTCGAAATGCGCTATTTTTCAAGTTTTTCTAGTTCTTGTTGTTCTAGTTCACCTTCTCTGACAGAGCTACAGTCTCACACCCGTAACAGATCGAGCCGAAATTTTGCACACACATTCTTTATGCTCCAAGGAGGTGCCTTTTGTGCATCCCCCCCCCCCCCTCAACATCAACCTTGTTGTAAAAATTTACCCGCCAAAAAACCTCCTCAGCCGCAAAAAGGATTGATAATTTGGCCCGCTGAAGTAGCATTCTCGCTGCTTCGTACCTCGCTCGCTCTTGGATGTGCGTATTGAAACCTGTTCTTTCCCACAAAACCTTGAAATTTCTTTCAATGCTGTTTGGCGGGCAACTTTTTGATGTTTGGGGGGAAGGATCCAATAAAGGAGGAAGGCACAGGTTTCTGTATGCACATCGTGCATGCTACTTTGTCGGGTATTGGTTATAGTTTTCAACTAGCAATAATCGGCGGGTGTGACTTCTCAGTTGTTTACAATGGCTTGTACCAGGCGGGCCGGGTTCAATTCCCGGTGGGAGCTGATGACTTCGACCTCTGGGGCACTTGAGAACACAAGTAAAGCGCATAACAAAAGCAAGTTAGAACAGGCTCTGTCCCATTGAGATAATATATTATACTCGCTGGTAGAACTCAAAGAAACGCCACTTTTTTACCACTTTGACGGCCAAAATGATTTGACGGGCTGAGGAGGTATTTTGGCAGGTAAATTTTTGTAAAGGGTTGTTAGTATGTTAAGGTGTATAATGGGGTACCTACTACAAGAGAGAGGCTACTGCTAAGGAGAGGTATTCAAAATTTTTACGTCCCATACCAGAGTTGTTACAACTCCGAGTGAGTCCACTATTAGATTCGCTGCTATTATTGTAAACTAATTTACCTTATAAACGTTTTGTCTACCAACAACGGTGTGCACAATTGTATGTATTTACCTTGTTCGGTGAGCTGTGGAGGGGTGGGGGTGGGGTGTACCTGTTATTTCTCCTACGAAATTCGGCAGATGTAAAAGAGATCATGCAGATTTGCTTATAGGAGTCACGAGTAGCTACTCACAAAGAAGAGGCCGTTGAAGAAGAGGAGCGCGGCTTTGATGGGCTGCATTCCGGTCGTGGTGAGCAACAAAACTGGCGCAGGTACCGGAAGGAAGTGCGGAATTATGCTTGAGCGGTCGTGAACACTGAATTACCCCCACCACCTCGCCATCCTCGCCGTTGACACCATTCGATCCGCCTGTTTACACGGGATCACTCACCAATTTATTAATGATCGTCTCCACCTGTTGAATGATGAGGGGGGGGGGGGGGGGGGGGGGAGGGCAATCAGAATCCAACAAGTAACGAAAATGCGGTGCCGTTTTGGTTTATTATTCTGTGAATAATACACCTATGTAATCGCTCAGCAAAGAATTTTTATAACCCCCCCTCAAAATTTTTTCTTTTGCGTTTCAAGGTGCTTAGATTCCGCGAAGTCCGCCGTCCGCCATATCATGCATACCGGCTTCCTTTTCGGTCTAAAAAGTTCGTTCTTTCGTACACATGCTCCATTTGGGTCCTAGTTGTGTCCCGAAACTTTTCAGCTCGATCGGAATATACCCAAGGGTGTTATGAGTGAAAAATGGGTATAAAAGTAGGTATTTTTTGTGTTTTGGTTATTATTCTGTGAATAATACGCCTGTGTAATCGCTATGCAAAAAAATTTTATAACACCCTTTACGTTTCAAGGTGCGTAGATTCCAAAAATGCAATGTCCGTCCGCCGTACGCCATATCATGCATAACTACTTCATTTTCGGTCTAAAAAGTTCGCTCTTCGCACACAGGCTCCCTTTGGGTCCTAGTTGTGTCCCGAAACTTTGCAGCCCGATCGAAATATACCCAAGGGTGTTATGGGGGGAAAATGGGTGTAAAAATAGGCATTTTTTGTGTTTTAGTAACATGAGCTTTTGAGGTATCGTTTTCCATAGTTTTTGGGATGAGAAAACCGAATATGAAGTCGATTTTGACCGGAGTCGAAAATTGAGGTCCTACCAAAGGTTCAGCTCCCAAAATGGATTTTTAATGGGTCAAAAACCTGGGAAATCGTCTGAAATTACAATCAGTTTGTATAATAACACTAGAAAAAGTGTCGACACGTGAATCAATACGATTAAATGGCACTACCAATGATCAAAGGTAATTTGAAAAAAAAGGAGCGTACCTAACTAATTCGTGTTTTGGGGGCCAAAATTGGTGAAAACCTTCAGAAATAGCTATTTCAGTTATTTCACATGAAAGAAACAATAAATGAACAGCCAACATTTCTGTAGGTATGTTCAACAGAATAATAAACCCATGTGACAAGTACTTTGCAGCGTTTTTTGCTATCCTAGGTCAGTTCTTGAATATTGTGTTATTTGTTTATTGAATTAAGCCTGCATCAGCAGCAGGATTGACTTCGGGAAAAATTCAAATGCATGTTTTAAAAATAAGGACAGTAGGTACAGTTGTTGAATATACATTTGTAGGTGTTGATCTACAGCAAAGTTGCTTTGGGTTCAATAATGTTTTTGTGATTAACAATTTTGTAAACTGTTCTGAATTGTAACAGTGAAATAAAATCGTTGAAAAATCAAAATTAGGTAGATACCTTTCTTCATCATTGGCTTATATCAATGCAAGTTGAAAACGAAATCCATAGACATCCATTACACATAGCTACCTATAATTGTTTGTCTGTTTGAAGTTTCATAATGTAAAAGAATACAAAAAAAAGCGCACAGAGAGCATAAAGAAAAAGAATACCTTCCTGTAGTCCATCAGGAGTGGGGGAGGAGTCTCTTTGGTACGTACAACTGTCTCTACTATCACTACAGAACTGCATAGTTCGGTACTACAGTTTCACGTAATCAGGCCTCAGCATACCTAAGTATGAAGGAAAATGGCGCGCTGAGTGCCTACTGAATCAAAGAAAGTACCTAAGAAACATAATTCAGGTGTTGCTGTTGTCAGTAGAAAAATATAGGGTCCATCAATGTTGCATATTTCAATTTCTAGGTGAAGTGCATTTGAAAATTCTTTCCAAACTGATTAATATATTATTGAGAGGACATTAATACCTACCTCCTATATTTTCAGGTACCAATGTAATCAAGAAGGGTCATTTGTACGTAGGAAATAGGTAAAAAGTTGGTTTGGGTAAGTCACAATAGTAAAATTAATTATTAATTTAATACCTATTAAATCTTGCGATTTACCGTCAAATTTGCATGAACTAACATTTTGTTGGTTAGGAACTTGGTTTGAAGAAAGTTTGAGGATGATTTGTTTCCCTTACATACTGACTGCTGATCAATAATCACAGAAATTTCACAGCTGAGTAGGAGGAATTGGGGACTTTTGGTACTACATAATTTCGCCAAAATGTTAGTAATGGCATTTGAGAGGATGAATTTGAAAATTGATTTTCAAAATACAATTGGGCCAAATTTTAGTTTTTAGGGGGGGTTCAGGAATTGCTAAAAACTAATATAAATCCATCAAAGGTGTTATAGTGAATAAAGACAGAAAATTACTCGGTATTTCAATAATCGAAAACATTTCACACTAAAAGGGGGAAGGGGTAACCGTGATTGACATTTTTTATGAACGAGGTTGACTTGAATTTGTGTTGAGATTACCATGGGATGCTGAAATTTTAAATTTCAAATCTTAAGGATCACTCTCCTTTTCACTTATTAGGTAAACGGGACAATCCTCAGCCCAGAGGAAAATTAGCTGCATGGAAAAATCATTCTGAATCCATCCCAAGAGTATATTTATAAAGTGCTTATATAAAGCGTAGGTATACCTATGTGTTAATGTTGTAGAACGGTGTTTCGCAAATTCGCTCATATGGTCATGCTGCATGACTGAAACTTTTTCTTTTTTTTAATTCCATTCTCGCACTCGCACGAACAGCACGTTCATGGTTTCTAAGGTTTTAGGGTTCAACATTTTCAACTAGATCTTTAGTTTCGGTTGGGGGTCACTGTAAATTAAATGAAAATATGGTAGATGAACAATAATTTTTAATCAAATAAATGCACACATAGCATCAATAAACTCATTTCAAATAGTTTTGTACAGGACACACATAAATAGGTATATTATTTAATCAATGCATTATATACAAATTATATATATGGTGCCCAGCTGTGTTTCGAGCTGGTAACTTGGAAGCAGACGTGTCTGCGCTAGGAATAAAGAGTTTCATCATTCTCAATTCGGTACGGAATATGCATTTCTACTACTATCAGCTGAAATCATTATTTACACGTGATAATATTTGATGGCGTCTAATGTCGAACATTCATTACCTGTGTATGCGAATTAGTCTAACATTCGGCTTTTACTCGGTTTATAGTAGGTAGGTATGAGAATAGTACAGAGGAAGGTCGATCGTAAGACAGAGGCGACTCCGTGTCTTTATTCAACAAAAATTATGTAATCAGTTATTTAGTGATACGACCCCCGAGTACTGATGAAACACATTCCTCAATGGTTTTCTCGTAGGTATTGAAGCACCATCTATGACTTATGGATTCATCAACGAACGGAGTTGAATAATTTCAAAAACGGTTACTTTTGTGGTTTCATCAAGAGCAACTAGAGCTAAAAATGCTGAGGATGTCAAAATAACTTATCTGAACTAGATTGCTTAAATAAACACATAGAACACTCAAAATTTCCTAATAGGGGATTTCAAATTTGTTCCTACTTCAGAAAAAAATGTGTTTTTTTAAATACCACAACACTCAGACAATTATTCTGTTATTGACACCAACGTGTTCAGTTCGAATCTTGGTCGAACATGTAATTTTCGTGGTTTCCTGGGAATCACAATCACATGTGATGCTTCGTATTCAGCAATTAAATAGGTAAGGTACATGTAAACTTTCTATAGAACTATAATATACGCGTTATTAAATTACAACACTATTGAAGAGATATATCTATAATTAAATATTTACAATCTGGGTAAACGTGATGGGAATGTCCTGCAGAACATGGAACGACAGGGTCATGTACAGTTATGAGAAGTTATCTCAACCTTCGAACTATTTTACTTTGAACAATGGATAAAGCTCATTTCGTCTTAAAATTAGGTAAATACCTAAATTTATTTCGGTCCTTTGTCGTATTCAACTTTCACCACTCACTAGGGACAATTTTAGGTGGCGCCATCACTCAAACATGTCTACTGATTGAAGGCAGGATTGCACTAAGTACTTAACAAATAAATATAACAAACAATTATTAAAAATTACAATAAATATAGTGAACAAAATGTTATTGTTTAATTGCTAAGACCGTGTTGGTACGTTTCAAAGGTACCCGTGTTGATATTGAAGACGTAAAGCCCGAAATGTACAACCTCGTTTGGCTATTGCGCATATATAATTTTGTTTTCAACATAAGTCAGGTTGAATACTTCGGACTATCAAATAATTTATTTAGGTAAGACCGAAACGATACCTACGATATAATATCAGTAGTAGTGAACTAGATAGTTACTTACAGCTTTGCGAATTGTTAGTGCTGCACCAAATTCGGGACTAGTCTAGGAAAACCACAGGAGGTACGAATTCAACAGTCTTGCGGACTTTGACAAGATTATGTCTATGCTCAAACCTCATTCATGAACATCAATATTTTGTATTTTAGCGTAAGCACTGAAGATTGAATTGCCTAACGATCTTGAACGGCGTATCTTCGAAACGTCACACAATAGATAATTCAATTAAATAGGTGAAATGGATCAGGGTTGGTTTGTAGGGTATAATGAGGAGGTACAATAGGTTCCATTCTAAACATTTTGAGACCAATCGCACTCTCCTACGATGAACAGTTCTTTTTCTATGAGCTTTCAGTTTCGACAAGAGTGACGTCATTGCTCTCCTCCCGCCAGGGCCGGACCCCCTTGCCCAGTGTGACGTCACTTGCTGTCGAAACTTTGAAGGCTCATAGAAAAAGAACGAGGTATTAATCGTAGGGCTTTGAATGTGACCTACTTTTATTTTAAAAAAATATAAACACGTCATGGGTACTCCTCGTTGAAGGGCCACCACGTAGGTAACTCTTGAAAATTTGATAAAAATAGGATGAATGAAACTGGAGTACTGAGTTTGGCACAGGTTTCATATTTGCTACTGCAGGAACAAAGTGCCAGTTCAATTTTGATGACATTCATGTCCGACCATCCTCCGTAAATCCCACGTGGATTGGATCACAATTTAATCAATAGAACTGTAGTTAAGTTTGTGCAGATGAAAATAGCCGAGTGATTTTGATGAAATTAACTACGTTCATTTTATTCTTGATTGAACTGCCTTGAATGATCCCGTAACTGTTATCACTTGTTATTACCTTAAGAGGAAATTCGTTCTGAAGAACTATTGAAAATTGAATCCTACCTAGTTCTACTGGTTTTTCCTCTGGTCGCTGAAACTATTATCAAATTTCAACCTCCTGACGTAGTAGGTACCACCTACCTGATTAACTGTTTAAATAAAACGGTGGGATCATATGACTGAAATTTACTAAAATTTCACCAGGCAGTGCTGTGATCGGATCGAAAACGAGTTCAACCTTCTGATGACTTTACAAAAGAGACTACAAGCGCTTTGGCATCTCTCAAGAGTTAACTTTTCAATAAAACCTATTAAAGTTTACAGAGTTTATTGCATCCGTTAATGATTAGGTAGGTAGTTATAATTCACACAATCTCAATAAGTAGGTAGCGTCTATGGTAGGTACATAGTCGAATTTGAAGTAAATGATTTGAAAAAATCTGGGGGAAAATATTACATGTATATATCTTGTTGTAAATTATCTGTATATTCCATGAAACTTGAAAGAAAAAAGACAACTTTAGCTCTGCTATATACATATTTTTTGTTTTGGTATTAATCGCTTTGAGCAAATTCACTGTTCTCCGCAAACAACTATTTCACACACCCAAATCGGTCAGTTGAATCAACATTCAGATGGACTGTAGAGAAAGTTCGGTCGTTGAGGAATACTGTTTAAAATGAGAGAGTGGCGAAGTGGGATGATGTGGTGGGTCTGAGGGGCCACCGCAGCGTGTTTCAGGGGATACCATGGTCACTCGGAAGAGTTACCATGGTCACTGGAGACGAGGCCAGTACTGGACAGACATCTCGGGGCTTTGGCCGGGCACGGCGATGGGCACTGATACGCCGGGGGAGATAAGACCTGGAACAAGGATCACACGAACATTAGGGTCAGTGCCTACTCGCTTAATCAACACAGGTATTACATTATAATAACCTGGGAGGTGGATTAGAGTCATGTATTATTATATCATCAAATCATCAACCTATGTGTTTACATGTGGCGGCTTACACCCATAGGCTTTAAGGCGCACCCGTGTCCCACTGAACATTTTTTGTGCACCCATGAATTTCTTCCAATTCTCTTTTTAACTACCAAGGGATATGATTGCATAGATAATTACATCTTCTTCTATTAGTTTCAGATGAACTTCGCTAGAACATAGTGTAAATTCGTCCTAGGACAACTAATTTCTTGATATTCGCATGGCGTCCACTTTTCCAAATATTTTGTAGTAGGTTCCCCTAGTAAATCTCAATTTAAAAACATTTTCAAAATCAGTCGTCCCTTTTAATTTAGTTAGCTACAAGTGTAAACTCATATCACCTCTTCATCAGGTTGGATGAGGACTTACTATGAATTGGGGCGACCGAGCTCCCAGAAGAATCACCATCTGAAAATGTTTTTAAATTTACATGTACTTGCCAGAGGAACCTGAACTAAGTCGTCATAAGCCTGTGTGTGGGCTTACGACGGGATGAAGGTAGGGGTGGTTTGGGTGATGTTGGTTTGGATGGATGAGTGAAGCATGTGCTCCGTAGGATTCTTTTGTTATCACCACAGCAGAGGCTTTAGTTGGAAGAGGAGACTAGCACCCCTCGGTCATCACCACATCAGGTGCTAGGAGAGAAGGAGGCGTCCCGCGGTCATCACCACAGCAGACACCAGGAGGAAGGAGGCTAGCACCCTACGGTTATCACCACAGCAGGTGCTAGAGGAGAAGGAGGCGTCCCGCGGTTATCACCACAGCAGATGCTAGGAGGAAGAAGATGAATACTCCGCGGTTATCACCAAAGCAGGTATTCTTAGAAGGGAGCACCCCAAGGTTATCACCACAGCAGGTGCTAGGAGAGAAGGAGGCGTCCCGCGGTCATCACCACAGCAGACACCAGGAGGAAGGAGGCTAGCACCCTACGGTTATCACCACAGCAGGTGCTAGAGGAGAAGGAGGCGTCCCGCGGTTATCACCACAGCAGATGCTAGGAGGAAGAAGATGAATACTCCGCGGTTATCACCAAAGCAGGTATTCTTAGAAGGGAGCACCCCAAGGTTATCACCACAGCAGGCGCAGGAGAAGGGTAGGAGAGAGAGAGAGAGTGAGAGGGCCAGAGACAGAGAGGGTGTAAGGAGGTTGAGAGAAGTCGCAATCGGAGAGTGGTCAGTCGAATGAGAGCTGGGGCGCCAGGCGTCATTATAAGGACCCCCCCCAATCGACCAATGGCCGTTACAACGGTTGAGGAGCGATGGAGTTCGATGGAGGGGGGGGGGGGCCTTCTACTTTCCCAGAGGCGTCGTCCCCTCTCATCAGCACGTCGTTCCCCTCGTTTATTTGGTTAAATCTTTACCATAATACACAGGAGTGGTAAATGTAGAATTCTGAGGGGTGCCACGATACACGTGAAGATTTGGACGCAGCATACTAGCGCTCGTGAGGTATCGTTTTGACATGTTTTTTAGGGCGAGAAGACCGAATATGAAGTTGATTTTGACCAAAGAGTGAAGAATTGAGGTTGTAACGGAGGTTCAGCTCCCAAAATTCATTTTTTATGAGTCAAAAACTGGGAAATTGTCTGACGGAAATTTGTAGGTATAGCAACATTGGATGCAGTATCAGCTGGTGAATCAAGACAATTAAATGGCACTATCAATGATCGAGATAATTTTTGTAGACAAAAGGGGGGGGGGGGGGGGGAGCCTAATTCATGATTTGGGGGCCAAAATTGGTGGAAACCATCAAAAATAGCTATTTCAATTATTGCACATGAAAGAAAAAATTAACGAATAGCCAACATTTCTGTAGGTATGTCCAGTAGAATAATAAACCCATGTGACTAGGACTTCGCAGGGTTTTATCACTGTAACATGCCCATCCCGATGTTACAGCCGAAGACTAGGAAACAACAACAACCTTAAAATTCAGTCACAGTCCGGACAGTTTTTTAGCTGTTAAACTGGAGTTACCAATTTAGCATTCAATGCTCTTTATTATTTGGTTTCATCATACGAGTCTTTCGATTATTCCAAAATCGAATCGATGTCTAGTCATAACTACCTTCTAATTTTGAGCAAATCCAGGAAAAACGAACATTGGCTCCTCCGTAGTATTAATTTTTTATTGTTACCTGTATTGTTGTTTCAAGTTTGAGTTTTATTTAGTGTTACCTACTTATCAAGTACCATGTACTCGTACTTCATGTTTATCGGATAATAAATTACCTATATTTCTTGTTACCTTGGTACCTATTTAAAATTAACATTTTTTCCCACGTGGGTCATGGTCCCCCCCCCCTCCCGAAATAATTTCTGGATCCGCCCCTGAACCTGAGTACAAGATTTCGTCAATAGTTTTATAGATTTGGAAAAACTGAATCTTGGAATCTAAAAACCTGCGGCCTTCGACAAGTGGACCCTCTAACCCGCACTACTTCGAAGCACTGTAGTTTAAACTACCAATAATACATTGGGGCAGACGGTTCTTTTGTAGGAACATTGTAGGTATTCTATATTGTCAGTTACATTGTTTACCAAGCCCGACCATATAGATAATTATATGAATTTATATGATTCAACAACTCTTCTGGGCGTGTTTTTCCAACCGGGAAGTCAAGAAGAAAGTGTCCCAAGTCAGAATCAACAAACGAATGAATGGAACAGCCATTCGCTCTAGCTGGTAACTGAGGCAGCACAGGTATTGTTCGTTGCCTGAATTAATACTAATAGTTTTCTAGGTTATATATGCCTTACTCATAGAGTATTGGGGTGCTTTCCTCGTGGTAGGGCCAAATGACCTGTGCTTGGAGATATTGTAGAACCCTCAGTGACATTTTTGTTCATTACAGCCCACATCGAGCTTTGAAATCGGTTCAAAAGTTGTAGGTACTTAATTAGCCAGTACGGTAACTTCCGCCACGTCGCTTGCATGGAAAATCTATACATATAATAAAACAGTGTCTGTTTGTCTGTCTGTTTGTTTGTCTCGGCATCAATTGAGAACGGCTGAACGTAGAAAGTTGCGGCTGGTACCATTTGACGCAGAATTTATCTGGGAAGGTTTATGAAAAAACCGCATTTGAATCTGTCCATCCGTTGAAACGCTATGAATGAAATACTACTAAAAAACGTGTTATAATCACTTCTATGAGGACGTTTATGCTTATAATAACTTTGAACGGTTGGACGTAAATCCGATTGTAATTAGATTCTGGATTCAGCTCGACGAGTACATTCAAGTGGTACTTCAATCAGGATGTTAGTGGGAGGGGGGTACAGGTTATGAGAGGGGGGGGGGGGGGGGGTCTACAGAAATTTCAAAACTACTTGACCAATTGGAGTGCAACTTTGGGAATTTGTTGTGTGAACATTGAGGAATGTTTCTAACCAGGTAGGGAGGGTTCATAGGATACGGGGGGGGGGGGGGTTAAAGGCAGTTAGGGTTGGCATTGGGGAAGGTTTCTGATCAGTTGAGGAGGGGGGGATACAGGGGGTGTCTGTTCTACCGTTGCGAAGCGCGGGTACACAGCTAGTACACCATATGGTAGGAAGTGTAGCTAAGGATTTTCCGATTTAAGAAGATCGCAACCACTCACTGGTTGCTAGGACTGGGATATCGCTGAGATTGTCTGTTTGAGTCCAAGCACCTGTCCCAAGCTAGGGCAGTGAGACAATTTGAATCGTCGAGGGAGGTAATTGGATCAAATTCTGATACCTACTCCTGAGAGGGCAGCCAATCACGTCCACGACCACAGCAATGCAGCTGGATGTTACGCTCCAGAATTGCTGCATAATTTAACTTTTTACTTCTCTAATTTAGTCAGTACCACTGAAAATGGACTGTGACAACGTTAATCATAGCTGCGCTGCCACTGACCCTACATCAGAGCCCCTATCCGGCTCAATCTCACCAATACCTTGTGAGGGGTTGGAGAGTTTTGCAAGAGCTCTGGAGTCCAGCATTTTCCCGAAAGGCATAATGAGAATTAGTCACGTGGACTGAACAGGAAGGTATTCTTCACAGTGACTGTATCTTGCTGGCTCACGGTACTGAAGAGCTCCGATGCTTTTGGTAAGCAGATAATTAATGAGATACCTGAGAAAGGTAGTATCAAGATTAGGTAAGACGGAACTTCTACATTAATGTTCCTTAGATATTTTTCTTGGACTTTCCATGAACTGCAGATCATTCCCATTTGCAGATGTATAACAAGAATAGGGTAGATGGGGGCAAAGACCTTCATGCGGCAAAGCCCTGCATAGACTTTTTGAAAAGTCTGTGATTGATTTGAGAACTGGCCACCAGGTAGCAGCTGGGGTTTTGCAACAGGTGTTCTGTTATCAAAGCAAAGGCGTCTGGGAACACTGCAGGCCAAGAAAATGATATACATATATTTTTCACGTTTTTAGCGAATTTTCGAAGAAAAGGAAGCTATTGTTCTCGGTCCAAAATTTTTAAAACTCGAATTTCCGAAAGATTTTTATACCAAAATCCGTTTCAGACCATCCTGAATTCACTGCCGAAAGACACCAAAAATTATATGTATATATATATATATATATATATATTTATATTTTTATATATTTATATATTTATATATGTATGTGTCATTCCAGACGATAACTCTCGAAAGAATTGAGATAAAAAGTTCAAATTTGCACGAAAAATCTGTCTTGGCAATCGACAGGCTAAGTTCGAAGATGGGCAGAATCGGGTCACTCTAATGGGGAGTTTTGGGGAGTTTTAGGGGGGGAAAATTACCCATAAATTCCCAAAATGAAAAAGTCTGACAAGTGACACCTCATTTTAAAGGTTTTTGTACGCTGAACACGATGGTGAAATCAGAATTGCGATATCTCATTCCATTCTCAAACTGGAGCACTTTGAAGATGAAGGAACGTGGTTATTTCTTGAGATGTTCTTCCTGGTTCGTCTGCTCTAATCTGATAACGGAATGGGATATCGCAATTCTGACTTCACCATCGTGTTCAGCGTTGGAAAATCTACAAACCGAGGTGTTACTCGGCAAAAAATGGAACAAAAAATTTGTTACGTATCCAATACCTACCTACTCTTCTGGGAATCCAAACATTTTTGATTTCTCCCTCCCCCTCCTTCCACCCCAAATTTTACTTTGCGTAAAACTACTCCTGTTTTAATTTTGTATGGTATCAAGTTGGGAAAACATTGGCCGAAAATTAATTTTCAGAAAATTTTAGGCGGAGGAGGAAGATGCCGAAAACCTCGAAAATTCGCTCTTATAGCCATGCTGCATGACTGTGGTTTTTATGTAATTTTCTTGAAATTCAGTTCAAAATTGTGCGAGATCGGGTTGCACCAAATGTATCAACCAATTATCAATGAATAGTTCTGTAACTAAGCTTTAATGTTGCGGATTAATTTTTGCTCCAATTCACTTCACGTAACCTTACTGATGTGCCATTCCCAAACACACCAAATGGAGCAAGTACCTGCAGGTTCTTGGGCAACACATTTTGGCATTGTACCTAACATTGTTAATAAAATACTTCATTATCTATCAATTATTATCTTTTAAATAAGTGTGTATTACGTTCCAAGAGTAGGTAATACCTACCAATTGGTAGGTATGTTCAAAAAACTAAAATAAACTTTAAGGCCAGTTGCGATTTGCACATTTTTTCGTTGTTGTTCAAGTTCAGAAGAAATTAAACCAATATTTTGTTTTTGATAACAGAATCTTTTTTAATCCATGTAGGTATATCTAATTGGGGGAAAAGCCCTGCACTGCAGGGGTTTGCCCAATTTTATAGGGCAAAGCCCTGCAATTTGTTTTTCTTAAATCTAATTTTTCCGTGGATAATGATTGGAGGTGATTGGTGTTTCCAGTTTTAAAGGTAAGATCCCTACCTAAAACTCAGAGTAAAATTTTGAGGAAATCTGCTACTGGTTGATGGTCACAATGGACAAAAACCCAAAAATTGCAGGGCTTTGCCCTCACCTACCCTATGCTTTTCAGCTTAGAGTTACTGTCGTCAAGATAAACCACATTCCACCCATCCCAGCAGTTACACACAAAATTTCTTGTAGGAAGAGAAGAAGCCTACCTGTCGACGTGACAGTGTTAGAGGAGTACTGAGACTGGTAGGCTGGCGTCTGGTTAGGGCTGCACGGTGAATGGCGTGGCCCGGGGTAAGAGTGAAGGGCCAACGGGTCGTAGTTCCTCGCCATGCAGTAGTCCGTCCGCTGCTGAAGGCAAGCTGCTGGGCCGCCTGTTGGGCTCATCCCTCCGCTCCCAATCATCGTGAAACCCGACATGGTGCTGCTGGAACAAACATACCCATCAGTTGTGGAACATGTCACACATGGGAATCTGATGAATGCTACGGTAAATCCATCAAATCTGGATTGGAGATTTATATGTACGCTTTCCAAAATGTAAATACAATACAAAGTCGGTTCAACATTTAGTTTATAAGCAAGTAAAATGAAAACAGAAGTTTTGCCAGGCAATGAAGAAATGCTGCTGGCAAAGGTACCAATAAGAATGTCAAGAAAAAATTTGAAGAATTTCAGGCAGGCATCGCTTTAGACTGGTGGTTTTTGAACTTTTCAAGCTGCGACACCCTTTGATGTAATATATATATAAGTCCGGAAACGACAAAATCTATTTGAAATTATACAATTTCGGCGCCCGATGGCTGTTCTGACGGGTTAGGACCCGTTTTTTTCTTTGTTAGATATACTGACGGAAGGTCCGACCAGGTGGGCTCTGATTGGTGGAGTGTGACGTCACCTATACCCCCACTTATTTTGTTTTTTCCTAGAGCTGCTTGGCTTGAACGGGAGGAGAACGAATTACGGCGTGACGGAGGTCGGATCTATTTTCCATTGTGGATAAACAAAAATGATTTTGCGTTTAAACTTGAAAACTGACTTTTACTTTATTTTCCCCACCCAATAGTAATTCTATATCAGACGTGGGATTCGAAATAGTTATTTCTGCGCCCCGCGATTTATTTGTTTTAGGTAATTTTTTTAAATCTTTTCAAAATTTCAGTTTTTGAGTTTTCGTTTATTGAACTTTATTTTCCATTTCGTGACGGCTTCGTGTCAAATCGGGTCCTAACCCGTCAGAACAGCCATCGGGCCCCGAAATTGTATAATTTTAAATAGACAGTGTCGTTTCCCGATTCCACTTATCCTCACCACACCCCCTTATATACCACCACGTTTTTAGGGGAACGTAATTATACATACAAGTAATTTAAGGGGAGTATACAAGGGCTTTGGATGAAGAAGCAAATATGTTTTGTGATAATAATATAAACTGTCCCTCATTGACATTAGCTAAGTACACGAAAAAAATAATAAATACAATAAAAATAAGGGACTAAATGGACTGAAAAAAGCTCAGCAAGACAGGATTGACAAACTTTTTGGGGGGCTCCATTTTCTACGTTTAGGAGCCTATGGCGATTAAGAAAGCGGAAGGGGTCCACTGCTGAACTCGTCAAAATTGACCATTATCAGCCTCAAGCCAAACAGTAAATAGTATTATGGACCTCGATGACACCTTAGCCTCATAACATAGGCTACTGCCTAACATAACCTACTGCTAAGTGCCTAGTTTGCCAACCCTTAATTGTGAACTTTTTCAAGATGATGGCTGTCAGGATCCTGCACAGATGCCTTCGCATTCTACAAAGTCTTCCAGTTCGATACCTACCAATACAAGTGGAGCACTCCACCATTCAAGCCTTCTGGAACATCTGACAATAAGGCCTACATTTCATTCCTTCGACAGTTAGGTTCAAGATATTTGTCGGTTCTCGGGCAATTTGCACAATAAATTTGGCTCAAAGGATCAGTAGGGCCCTGGAGAGGCAAAGTGGGTGTATTTTTTAAATCTCCACTTGAAAGATCTCGGTGGGACCTTCCCAAATGACCGAGGGTATCATCCCATTAACCAATAGGATTTTCTAGGGTGCTGAATCCGGTTTCGAGGTCAAATATACGCAAAATTCGGATCCTGACAAGTTCCCCATGAGAGGAATAGCAAAAGACAGCATATCACGTCAACGAAACTGGCAGGGCACATAATAATATCATGTACTTGCCTAAAATGAAGATAACTCTACTTCCCAGCAGTAGGTAACAGTAGTCTTGCGGCAACAGGTGGTAGACAATTTAGAGCCATTCAGAGAACCTATTCAAACTACGCTGAACTACGGTTCGAAAAAAAGGTACCCGGGTATTTATTTCTCGGGGTAAACACCCAGGGTAGATACCTAGGGTAAATATCCATTGAGTATTTAGTCGGGTATTTATTCCTCAAAAATGCAGGTTCGGAAAAAAACATCTACAACGTACTCACCTCTCGAAAACCAACCTATACAAGCCACTTCGATGGTTTTTGCACCCAAAATCCTTCTCAAAATAAAGAATCTAATATGTGAATGTGATGGCACTTTATCTACAACTACAGCTCCTAACCGTAAAATAACATCCTACCTTTTTACTTGAACAGTTCTATTCTTTCCTTAAAATGAAGTGCTTAACACACGTTCAAATCGCTTGTTCCAAATGCTAAAATACAAAGGCCTATTTCATTTTTTTTCATTATTTTTATTCACGAACCATTCAACCATACGCATTATTTTGAATATGATAATAATACCATTCCCATGATTATTTCATGTTTGAGTTGTTAACGATAAATTCAAGATAGTTTTATGAATGTTGGAGTCCAGGGTAAATACCCAGTTTTTAAATACCCTAGGCTCTATATCTCTGAGTGAGATTCATTGGAAGTCGCTTTGGCAGCTCAGTCACTGGACCTCTGGTTAGTTTTAGGTTTTCGCGGGTATGCTTACGTTGAAGCAATATAATAAATATGTGACCAAAGAATGACAGGAATAGCGATTAAAGCAAAAATACAGTGAGATTCTAGCTATGATAATATCGCTGTTTTTCGGTCCTGTTCATCTATCACTGGTTTGGTGTTTATAAGCCCGTGCCCAGTTGCTGGTCTGATCTCTTATCGTTGCTCCAACGTAAGTGCACCCACATGCTATCAATAAAACTTGTTATCGTGAAATGAACTTACTCGTACCTGTAGGAGTCATTCATAGTGATGGGAGTGGGGATTGCGGGATAAACTGCGTTGGAGGTGAAGTTTGATATTCTGGCAGGCGAGGAGGGGCCTTCCGACGAAACGCTGGTCTGGTCGCCTCCACGTCGCTGGTTCCGAAGCTTCTCCTCTCTCCGCCACTTGGCTCGTCTGTTTGAGAACCAGACCTAAGCAACAACAAAATATTCGATATCAACGATTTTAGAGAGGCGATTAAGATGAGCTGTGGTTTGAAATGGACAAGGGTTACGATTTTACGATGATCGAACCGCGAAAGCGTCTGCACAGTTTTGAAAAACCGACAGAGTTTTTGTTCGCCAACCTTTTCAAAAATACGATCTGGTTACGGACGTTTTAGAATTGCCGCTTTTCAAAATGTCAATTTTTTCCAAATTCGTCCAGCTTTGGGATCAGATACATCAACTCTCTAGCATGAATGATTAGATGAAATACAATTATGAAAATACACCTAAGAACAGATTTTTTCCTACAAGAACCAAATGATGTAAAACTAAGTAGGCACAGGATAGTATTAGACATGGGGGCTGTATTATTCCAAAACAATCAATCCTTCCTGAAACCTTAGTATGAAAATATTTCAGGTTGGGCCTCTAAAATGATTTCAAAGTGTCAGAGATCAGTAGTCAAGAATCAGAGCAGCCATTTCCTGTGCGACTAGAAACTTCGACGACTGACTGCTGATTGATTCGCAAATTTGACATTCTCTTAGCGATGTGGCGAAATTTTATTCAACTCAGAACGCATCCTTATAGCATACACTCAGCATCCCCCCCCCCCCTGTAAATCCCCCTAAAACATCTAACCCAGTAAAACCCAGTAAAACATCTGGTACAAGGGAAAATATTGCAGTCGTACTGATCTTTGAAATAAGCAACTGAAGGGGAAGTCCGAAGGTATCCTAATTTACCTGTATCCTAGCTTCGGGGAGACCGATCTTTGCAGCTAGCCTTTCCCGTGCAAAAACGTCAGGGTAGTGGGTCCTTTCAAATTCTGTAAGACAAATCGGAGGCAATTAGACACATATATGAACATTTCATGGAATGGATGGGTGGAATTGTGGTTTTCGGCGGGATTTTTTATTTTTATTTATTTTTTTATTTTTTTAAATGAATGTGTGTTCAGTGAAAGAGGGTTTTAACTGGTATTATAATGCCGACCTTCCTAATTAGTATTAGGTACCTAAGAATTCTGACAGGAAATTCTAAATGTGTGTGATATATCAAGCTCTCAATTTCCTAGCATTTTCTTCAAGGGTTACAAAACTTCATCAGCACTTTCAGTTGATATGAGGGGTAGGTATGCGTCTAATATAAAAATACAACTAATCATAAAGTTATGATTAGTAAGAAAAGTTATGTATCTACTACAGGTTTTTTAACCCCCCCCCCCCCCCCCGGAACGAGAACATTTTACTTGTATGTAATGAGTTATCCCGGCATTTATGGATTTGGTCTTGTTCGAAATTATAAATACAAATTCCAAGTTATTATTAATAATTATATCTTAGTTAACTTTGTTATTCCTTCACAATATTAATAATCATATTTTAATAATTTGCAAATACTATATTAAAATATTAAGATCAATCAAAAGAGGTAAATGCTGACCTTTCTCTAAGCTGTCGATCTGCTCATTGGTGAAGGACGTGCGGTTCCTCTGGAGCTTCCTTTTGAGTCTCAGCCGCGCCTGATCCTCCTCGACGCCGACGCAGCTGCCCGGGTTGGAGTTGTCGCCTCCAGACGTGCAGGTTTCGTCCGAGGGAACGCCGTCCAGCTCAGCTACAGCTGCAACAAATAATCAATCCAATGTCATTTCCAGCAAAACCACAGGTAGAAATGATTATATCACATGTTTTTCGGTTTTCAGACATCGAGATTGTGAACTTCTCGATTCGCAGGCTTCGCTATTAATGTCAACTCGCCATGTATTTTGTTTTGTTTTTTTCTTCTTTTTTTTTGACAGACTTCAAAGCAATGAGTGAGGGGGTGACTGAACAAGGTGATGGGATGAGATGAGTGATGAACGATGGGGTAAGTAAAGAGTGGGAGGGATGAACCAGAAATGGGATAATGGAAAAATAAGGTGAGGGAGTGAGGTGATGAGCGATTTGGGATTGAAACGGTGAAGGAGCAAATTGTTGAGAGAGCAGGTGGTGAGTGATTTTGGATTGAGGGCATGTGATCCGGGAGCAGGATGTTGGTGTGGGAAATGACGATGGTTTGAGGAGACCAGCAGCTATGGATTCAGGGAGTGAGGGAGTGTGATGTTGTAGTATGAGGAGACGGAGTGAGGTGACGCAGGAGTTAAGGTATCTATGAAGAGAGGTGACTACGGAACGAGGTGAGATGAGGAGTTGGGTTGATAAGAGATTCCGGCTTCAGGAGATGAGGTGATACAAAGGTGTAGGAGAGATGAGGGAAGAAATAGTTCAAAACAATCTTCGAGCAGATAGGACGCAATTTCCGTTGACAATAACACACACTCGCAGACTTATTTACTTGATCGCTAAATAAACCTGCGGGTTATAACTGAAAATAATAAAGTTTGTCTACGGATATACGGAGGAAGCTGGTCCAAGACGACATCAAAAGCTAAACAAATGGAGTTGGCTGAGTACAGCCAGGAGCACACTGAAGGCCCGCACTTCATTATTACATGATGAGTACCTACAGTTGGTACATGAGGAAGCAAAATGATGTTGAGGGAGTGCGGCGTTCATATCGGAGCACCATGGAAGGGGAAGGGTGCGAGATTTTGATGCACCAATTATGCAAACTCGGTGTCCTGTTGAAGAAGCTTTTCGGTGCAAACGAACAGCTGTACGTACAATACTCCGGGTGGTCACAAAAAACTCTTAAATTCGAGATCAATTTCAAACATGGAAAACGATACTTCACAAGCTCATGATACTAAAACACCAAAAAACCCTATTTTTACACCCACTTTTCACTCATAACACCCCTGGGTATATTCCGATCGGGCTGCACAGTTTTGGTACACAACTAGAGCTCAAATGGAGCCTGTATGCGAAAAAACGAATTTTTTAGACCGAAAATAAAGGATATGGATGACACGGCGTACGGACATTGCATTTTTGGATTCTTCGCACCGTGAAACGTGAAAGAAAAATATTACCATACCTTCCGGAGGAGTCCGTCGTCACTAGCTGGTTGAGTACTGGAGGCGAGCGCTTTCGATGTACGGTCATCATTATCAGGCCGTCGCTCGAGAGAATACTCGCCTTCAGTACTCAAACAGCCTAGTGACGATGGACTCCTCCTGAAGGTATGGTAATATTACTTCTTACACTAGCGGAAATAACACTTTAGATTTAGTGAAAGAAAAAAAAATTCTGTGGGGGTGTTCAAGAAATTTTTTGCTGAGTGAATACACACATGTATATTTCACAGAATAATAAACCAAAATTGGGGTAAGGAGGGATTTGGACAACTTGGAGTTTCAAGTTGAAGTGAGAGCCATCCAATGTGCGGTGAACGAGTTTCGGTAGATGAAAACTAAGGAAGTTGTACGAAAAACGTTGTGGTTGTACGTAGCAAAAACCATCAATGGAATCTGTCATGAGTCATGATGCAACATTCGGTTTGATCCCCAGAAGAAAAACGCTGCGAAGTCCTTGTCACATGGGTTTATTATTCTATCGGACATACCTACAGAAATGTTGGCTGTTCATTTATTGTTTCTTTTATGTGAAATAATTTAAATAGCTATTTCCGATTGTTTCCACCGATTTTGGCCCCCAAAACACGAATTAGGTACGGCCTTTTTTTTTTTTTTTTTTTTCAAATTATCTTTGATCATTGGTAATGCCATTTAATTGTCTAGATTCGCCTGTTGACGCTTTTTCTAGTGTTATT
Organism: Leptopterna dolabrata; assembly: GCA_954871275.1. Taxonomy (NCBI): domain Eukaryota; kingdom Metazoa; phylum Arthropoda; class Insecta; order Hemiptera; family Miridae; genus Leptopterna; species Leptopterna dolabrata. Next base: position 30,720,002 of record OX940974.1, on the reverse strand, counting down.
ATACAGATTGATGGCGATTTCAGACAATTTCCCAGGTTTTTGGCTCATAAAAAATCGATTTTGGGAGCTGAACATTTGGTAGAACCTCAATTTTCCACTCTTTGGTCAAAATCGACTTCATATTCGGTCTGTTGTCCCGAAAAACATGGAAAACGATACCTCAAACGCTCATGTTACTGACTTGTTACTAAAACTCAAAAAGTACCTATTTTTATACACATTTTCACTCATAACACCCCTGGGTATATTCCGATCGGGCTGCAAAGTTTCGGGACACAACTAGGGCCCAAATGGAGCATGTGTGCGAAAGAACGATTTTTTTAGACCGAAAATGAAGCCGGTATGTAAGCATGTATGAGTGAAAATGTGTATAAAAATAGGTACTTTTTGTGTTTTAGTAACATGAGCTTTTGAGGTATCGTTTTTCATGTTTTTGGGGACGAGAAGACCGAATATGAAGTCGATTTTGATCAAAGAGTGGAAAATTGAGGTTGTACCAGATGTTCAGCTCCCAAAATTGGTTTTTTATGAGTCAAAAACCTGGGAAATCGTCTGAAATCACCATCAATTTGTAGGATAACACTACAAAAAGTATCAGCAGGTGGATCAAGACGATTAAATGGCATTATCAATGATCAAAAAAAAAAAAATAAGGAGCGTACCTAATTCGTGTTTTCGGGGCCAAAATTGGTGGAAACCACCAGAAACAGCTATTTCAATTATTTTATATGAAAGAAACAATAAATAAACAGCCAACGTTTCTGTAGGTATGTCCGATAGAATAATAAATCCATGCGACAAGGACTTCGCAGCGTTTTTTTTCTAACTATCTTTGATCATTGGTAGTGGCATTTAATCGTCTTGATCCACGTGTTGACACTTTTTCCAGTGTTATTATACAAACTGATGGTGATTTCAGACGATTTCCCAAGTTTTTCACTCATAAAACATCAATATTGGGAGCTGAACATTTGGTAGAACTCAATTTTCCACTCTTTGGTCAATACCGACTTCATATTCAGTCTTCTCGTCCCCAAAAACATGGAAAACGATATCTCAGAAGGTCATGTTACCAACATGTTGCTAAACCGCAAAAAGTACCTATTTTTGCACACATTTTCACTCATAACACCCCTGGGTATATTCCGATCGGGCTGAAAAGTTTCGGGACACAACTAGGGCCCAAATGGATCATGTGTGCGAAAGAACGAATTTTTAGACCGAAAATGAAGCCGGTATGCGTGATACGGCGGACGGGCATTGCATTTTTGGAATCTACGCATCTTGAAACGTAAAAGAACAAATTTTGAGGGGGTGTTATAAAATTTTTTTGCTGAGCGAATACATAGGTTTATTATTCACAGAATAATAAACCAAAATTGTGAGGGGGTGCTATACAGATAAATAATTAACCTTGTATAATTATTTGCAGCGTTTTTTTTTCCGGCGCCACTGTAATGGTCTAAAACACAAAAAAACCTGGCTGAAAATCGAGAAAAAATTTAATTCGTCATTGGTATGGTTTGGAATCAATGTTTATACAGTTGACGGATGGACATTATTTTGTCCAAACATGAATAAAATCGTCCCCAAGCCTTGGAGAGTTCAAAGTTGAATTTAGACTGAAAGTTGGTTTTAAACGCTCAAAATCGAGCCAAGTGTTGTCCTGACAGCATCACAATTTTCGAAATATTTTGTGCTTTATTTTGTACCTTTTGGAGACACATCGCGAGGTGAGTGATTTAATAAAATAATAATTTTTAGGTTTTTTTGTATACTGAAATTTCATTTGCATATTGCTATGTCTAAGAGAGTTTTCTTCTATAGGTTGTGTGTTTACGGGGCTTTCATTCTGGTATCATTTTATAGATATTTTAACTCTCTAACATAACCTGTAAGAATCAGCTGCAGTCAGGGCATTTGGAGTATGCACAATGGAACATACTTTTAATCGGCCACTCTCAACTTCTGGTCCCATTACATATCAGGTTTGAGGACAAACCCACCTTAGAAGACTGCTCCCTGGTGAAGTTATAAATCTGTTAGCCATTCAGAAAACATCGTTCCGGCCGATGATTATTGATTAATTATTGACTTAAAGTAGGTAGATATAAATGGATAAAAATTAATATGAAGTATATCACCTATAAGTGATAATATGATTATTATCGAAAATCAGTTGTCAAAAATAGAAATGCAAGTGTCTACTCAACACGAAAGTTCTAGTCATTAACCAGTGCAGGTTGAGCAATAACCTAATTTTAGAGCTTTTCTAAGAGTTCGAGTTTTTTTCCTCTTTGTTCACAATATTATTGCATTATGAACAATTTTCAAGCGCCCTCACTACTGTCCTTCGAGCTCATTTCTTCTCGCGTCAACATAATTTTTTAGACGAAATGTGGACTTTTTTAGTCGGTAATTTTCCTCAGTTATCCTCAAGGATGAATCAGTCATAATTTAAGCTCCACAGTAAAATTTTGACAATTTAACTTCAAATTTTTTTATTTCACACCTTCGAAACAGTAAGTAGCAAACCAGACATGGACGCAGTCCAATTGTTTTTCTATTTTCGGCCAGTTTTGGTTTATTATTCCGTGAATAGTTCACCTATGTATTCGCTCAACAAAAAATTTTTATAACACCCCCTCAAAATTTTTTCTTTTACGTTTCAAGGTGCGCAGATTCCAAAAATGCAATGCCCGTCCGCCGTATCATGCATATTATCTACTTCAATTTCGGTCTAAACAATTAGTTTTTTCGCACACAGGCTCCCTTTGGGCCCTAGTTGTGTCCCGCAAGCCGCAACTTTGCAGCCCGATCGAAAAATAGGGGCAAAAATGTTTTTTTTAAATGTTTCAGTAACATGAGTTTGTGAGGGTATCCTTTTCCATGTTTTTTAGGACGAGGAGACCAAATATGAAGTCGCTTTTGACCGCATAGTGGAAAATTGATGTTCTAACGAACTTTCAGCCTTAAATTTATGTTAGAATTTGGTCTAAAATCGTCGTTCTTCCGCACACAGTTTGGGAACACATTTGGGTCCTAGTTGTGCTCCGAAGCTCGGCAGCCCGATCAGATACACCGAGGGGTGTTACGGGTGAAAATGGGTGCTCGAGGTTTTTTTTTGAATTTTTAGTGAACATGAGCTTGTTAGGTAGGTATCATTTTCCATGTTTTTCAGGACGAGGAGACCGAATATGATTTTGAACAAAGAGTGAAAACTTGAGGTTGTAACGAAGGTTCAGCTCCCTTCTCGTCCGCCGTATCACGTGTAGTGGCTTCATTTTCGGTCTAAAAAATGCATTCATTCGCACACATGCTCCATTTGGGGCCTAGGTGTGTCCCGAAACTTTCCACAAGATAAGAAACAAAGATAATTTGAAAAAAACCACAGTCATGCAGCATGGCTATAAGAGCGAATTTTCGAAGAAATAACTGATTTTATATAAAATGTGATCTTTGGGATATCCCATTCAAATATGGGCAATCTTAAACTTATTGGGTAATTATAGGTATTCAAGTATGACGCTATTCGGTTAATTCGGTATGCATCAAATATGGGCATACCTAGGTAGGTACGTAACAAATTTTTTGTTCCATTTTTTGCCGAGTAACACCTCGGTTTGTAGATTTTCCAACGCTGAACACAATGGTGAAGTCAGAATTGCGATATCCCATTCCGTTATCAGATAAGAGCAGACGAACCAGGAAGAACATCTCAAGAAATAACCACGTTCCTTCATCTTCAAAGTGCTCTAGTTTGAGAACGGAATGAGATATCGCAATTCTGATTTCACCATCGTGTTCAGCGTACAAAAACCTTTAAAATGAGGTGTCACTTGTCAGACTTTTTCATTTTGGGAATTTATGGGTAATTTTTCCCCCATAAAACTCCCCAAAACTCCCCCTTAGAGTGACCCGATTCTGCCCATCTACGAACTTAGCCTGTCGATTGCCAAGACAGATTTTTCGTGCAAATTTGAACTTTTTATCTCAATTCTTTCTAGAGTTATCGTCTGGAATGACACATACATATATAAATATATAAATATATAAATATATATATATATACATATAATTTTTGGTGTCTTTCGGCAGTGAATTCAGGATGGTCTGAAACGGATTTTGGTATAAAAATCTTTAGGAAATTCGAGTTTTAAAAATTTTGGACCGAGAACAATAGCTTCCTTTTCTTCGAAAATTCGCTAAAAGAAAAAGAAAAAACCACAGTCATGCAGCATGGCTATAAGAGCGAATTTTCGAAGAAATAACTGATTTTATGTAAAATGTGATGTTTGGAATATCCCATTCAAATATGGGCAATCTTAAACTTATTGGGTAATTATAGGTATTCAAGTATGTACGTATATTGTAGTATTGGTACTACAATATACGTACAGTTACTTATCAAACATACGTACAGTACGTATGTTACGTATCCATTACCTACTCTGTATTGTATTGGATATTGGTAAATTTTTTGTTCCATTTTTTGCCGAGTAACACCTCGGTTTGTAGATTTTCCAACGCTGAACACGATGGTGAAGTCAGAATTGCGATATCCCATTCCGTTATCAGATTAGAGCAGACGAACCAGGAAGAACATCTTAAGAAAAAACCACAGTCATGCAGCATGGCTATAAGAGCGAATTTTCGAAGTTTTCGGCATCTTCCTCCTCCGCCTAAAATTTTCTGAAAATTAATTTTCGGCCATTGTTTTCCCGACTTGATACCATACAAAATTAAAACAGGAGTAGTTTTACGCAAAGTAAAATTTGGGGTGGAAGGAGGGGGAGGGGGAAATCAAAAATGTTTTGAATACCAGAAGAGTAGGTATTGGATACCTACGTAACAAATTTTTTGTTCCATTTTTTGCCGAGTAACACCTCGGTTTGTAGATTTTCCAACGCTGAACACGATGGTGAAGTCAGAATTGCGATATCCCATTCCGTTATCAGATTAGAGCAGACGAACCAGGAAGAACATCTCAAGAAATAACCACGTTCCTTCATCTTCAAAGTGCTCCAGTTTGAGAATGGAATGAGATATCGCAATTCTGATTTCACCATCGTGTTCAGCGTACAAAAATCTTTAAAATGAGGTGTCACTTGTCAAACTTTTTCATTTTGGGAATTTATGGGTAATTTTCCCCCCCCCTAAAACTCCCCAAAACTCCCCCTTAGAGTGACCCGATTCTGCCCATCTTCGAACTTAGCCTGTCGATTGCCAAGACAGATTTTTCGTGCAAATATGAACTTTTTATCTCAATTCTTTCGAGAGTTATCGTCTGGAATGACACATACATATATAAATATATAAATATATATATAAATATATAAATATATAAATATATAAATATATATATATATACATATAATTTTTGGTGTCTTTCGGCAGTGAATTCAGGATGGTCTGAAACGGATTTTGGTATAAAAATCTTTCGGAAATTCGAGTTTTAAAAATTTTGGACCGAGAACAATAGCTTCCTTTTCTTCGAAAATTCGCTAAAAGGAGCGTACCTAATTCAAGTTTTGGGGGCCAAAATTGGTGGAGACCATCAGAAATAGCTATTTCAATTATTTCACATGAAAGAAACAATAAATAAACAGCTAGCATTTCTGTAGGTATGTCCAATAGAATAATAAACCCATGTGACAAGGACTTTGCAGCGTTTTTTGGGTGTTTCAGACGACTATGCGACGTGGGCACGTGATGATGGGCTGTGCTGATGATGGAGAGAGCTCGAGGCGATGACACAGAAGAGGCGATGACGGGATGAAGCCGCTCCCGCATTGTCTGAGCGATCGGTTCGCGCGGGCAGAAGACGTTTTGTAAAATTATTAATATTTGCGATATTTGAGGGAAAAGGGAAAGGAGATTCCATTAGAGTGGCGGTGCCACCTAGCGGGTGTGACGGAGGAGAGTCGGTGGTTGAATGGTGGTGGGGGTGGGGGGGAGATAACACGGTGGAGGTGGAGGGGCGGTAAGGGGAGGGGCGGGGTGGGGGGACGGTTCCGGAGGCGTTCACCCAGAAACCTACGATAAGACGAGCCAAAGTGCCTTGAAGGGCGAGGGGTGGAAGGGAGAAATGAGGGACTCAGTGGAAAGCGGTGGTGGGGGTAAAGGGAGAGGACGAACGTGTTATGGTGGGTGAAGGGGTGGGGAGGGGGACTGTACAGGTCGGACCATCTCAAAAACATGCTCACCTTATAGCGTTAGGTGTATTACTTACAGTGTGGAGGAGGTCTGTGGAGGGGAGGGGTTCATTTGGATTAAGCCGATCGTCGTCGGAGAGGGGGAGGGGAGGTAAAATGTGTGCCCCCCCCCCCCCACCATCATACCACACCATACGCTAAACGAATGTCCGAGCCAGGGATATTCGCACGGAAGAGTCAGCTTTTGCGCATTTTCATACCCAAAACCTGTAAAACACATCTCCAACCAGAGCTAGACACGCAGGATGACCATATCGGCAAATTTTCGAAGTAACTTCCCAACTCGAACTGTCGAAAGGTTTCCAAGGTTTCGCCAACAGATTTGAACACATTTTTAGGGAATGCCCCTTGCAGTGTTCTATATTCACGCAGGACGACCATAATAAGAAAACTTTCGGAATAACGCCCAACAAATTTTTTGGTGACTTAACAGCAACTTTTTCCACAGCAATTTTCATCAATTGTACAATTTTTGACCCGCAAAAACGCAAATTCACTTCTCGGCAAAATGTGCGGATCAAGACGATTAAATGGCACCACCAATGATCAAAGATAATTTGAAAAAAAAAGGAGCGTACCTACCTAATTCGTGTTTTAGGGGCCAAAAATGGTGGAAACCATCAGAAATAGCTATTTCAATTATTTCACATGAAAGAAACAATAAATGAACAGCCAACATTTCTGTAGGTTGTCCAATAGAATGATAAACCCTTGTGACAAGGACTTTGCAGCGTTTCTACTACATTTCACGACGATAAAATATAAGAACTGTTGGCATAATTTGCCAACTTCAGAGATTTGTAACGATTTTTATTTTTAGACCCCCAAAACACAAAATTTGACAACCACTCCTGTATAAAGTCTTACTTCTAATATTTCTAATGATTGAAAGTCTTTATCTGTACAGAATCATTATTCAACACTTTTAGTGAATTTACTTATTTTGTTTCAGGGTGATAGCAATACTTTCTTATTGCCCTATGGATGAGGAAAGTAAACAAAATTCAGTTCGTCGCTCAATATTCGGCAGTGTTCGGGATTTTAAAAACTGTAGTCCATTAAAATATTATTAAAATCATGAAAATAATTAAGAAGAATAAGCTAAAAAGTGTCGTAAAAATCATCCCATATCTGGCCTACTGGTTCACTGAATCTGGCTGTAATTCACCTGATAATGAACCTTGAAAGCCGATTCTTCCACAGGAGCTTCCTTGGCTGAATAAAAATGTGTATTTAAAATTAAAAAAAATTAGGTACTTCTACAAGCTGCAACAGATAAATCGGGTTTTGTTGGTCAAAACAGACTAAAATCGGTAAAAACGGCTACAAATAGCCGTAAATTTACATAAAATCACCACGAGTGTTCGGGTGAAATTCAAAATTTTAGGAGTCAAAGTGGAATTTTTGTGGGTCAAAAATTGATACAAATGCACCAAAAGTTGTAAAGGATGGTATTTCAATATTTAAAAAAGTAGCTAATAAATAAGTGATCAAAATGCGGTTTTGTCCTATCATCGAAAGTTAATTGAAAGTAAAAAGAAAAACGGAGTTATTGAAAAAAACAGTCTATTTCCACTAATACACGAAAAACGCAAAAAACACTGTTATGCCGGTTTAGGTGATCAAACCATCGTCAGTAACACACAATAGTGTGCACACAATTGTGTGTTACTGACGATGGTTTGATCACCTAAACCGGCATAACAGTGTTTTTTGCGTTTTTCGTGTATTAGTGGAAATAGACTATTTTTTCAATAACTCCGTTTTTCTTTGAAATGGGTTTCCACGATTTCTTCGCGAGTGATTTAGTTCGTATTAATTGAAAGTGAATCACCAGAAGTTAACTCAAGAAATTTGTATGTCTGTGTTTCTAACTAAACGGGAGCGATGTAAAACTTCCTTTGATTTTGTGCACATGGAAGTCATAGCTCCACTTCTGAGACTCGCAGAGGATCAAGGCGATCGGTGGATACCATAGCGCCGCCATTAGAGCTGTATTCTATTCAAGTTGTTTATCGGGCCCAGATGCGCAGGTCGAGGCGGAACAAAATGTGGGAAATGCTCCGATGAAGAGGCTCCGGAGAAATCAATCATCCCAGTTCGGGTGGTTTTCCCTCTCCGAAGTCTCTTGAGTCCATTGACATCACATGTGACATTATATATGAGTAGGTAGGTTGGTATATGACTGTTAGAGAGTTGTATGGGTGGGGGCTGGAAGTATGGAAGTACCTATTAGGGGTTGAAAAGCAGATGTGTTAGGGTGCTAATTATATGATACCGTCGACGCCATGGTGTCAGAACAGGGGTGTTCTAGCACCCCTCAGACCCGTGTGTTGCAGGGAAGGTTTCCCTCCTTTTGTCCATCATATTGAAATAGAATCATTTGAGTGTAAGTAACGAGGTTTAAGGCACCGGGTCCCCCCCTCCGCACCGCTCGCAACGCACGCTCGCATCTGACAACTTTACCAACAGCAGTTAGCGGCCCCACGGTTTCTTTCCGGGCCCTCGTCATAATTCGTACGCTTCGAAAACCCAAATCGCTCACAAAATCTTGTGGAGCCGACGGTATTGACAACTACAAGAAGAAATACACCAGCGCAAGTGTCTCATTTGTGTCGAATTAGTGGCGATTTCTGCATCGACCAAGGCGAAATGAAAACATGAAAAACGTGAGCAATTCGAAAAAACTGAGGTTTTCAGGTGGGATTTTGCATTACTTACAATTACATGACATTTCTCATAATGACATTTAGGGTAAGTAACAAACAGCAAAAACTAAGCGTAAAACGCGAAAATCAAAGTTTAAAAAAAAAAACGCTGCAAAGTCCTTGTCACACGGGTTTATTATTCTATTGGACATACCTACAGAAATGTTGGCTGTTTATTTATTGTTTATTTCATGTAAAATATTTTAAATAGCCATTTCTGGTGGTTACCACCAATTTTGGCCCGCAAAACTTGATTTAGGTATCTACGCTCCTTTTTTTTTTTTTTTTCAAATTATCTTTGATCATTGGTAGTGCCATTTAATCGTCTTGATCCACGTTTTGACACTTTTTCTAGTGTTATTATACAAATTGATGGTGATTTCAGACGATTTCCCACGTTTTTGACCCCATAAAAAAAATCAATTTTGGGAGCTGAACATCTCTGGTAGAACCTCAATTTTCCACACTTTGGTCAAAAGCGACTTCATATTCGGTCTCCTCGTCCCAAAAAAACATGGAAAACGATACCTCAAAAGCTCATGTTACTAACATGTTACTAAAACACAAAAAAAATCAGTCATGCAGCATGACTTAATGAGCGAATTTTCAAAGAAATATTCGAATTAATGGCTATGGTTTTGAATAAAGGAAAACTTCGGTCTAAAATTTGGTTTTCTATGTATATTCTCTTCGTATTTATTTTAATTTGTACGTTTTGTCCATCCTGATTCTACCGTTTGTTTATTACGTAATTGTACTAAGTGCTTATTTATTTGATCGCTGTGGGTAAATTCAAGGAGTTGTACTAATCGTTTGCCTCCCCCTTTTTTGCTTCGAACTCTCGTCTTCAATTAATACTTCTCACATTTTTCAATCTGACCACTCTAAGGGGGTGGGGGGTAAGAGTTTAAAGATTATCCTAGTTTTGGGTAATTTTTGCGCACTTTAAATGCTCTAATTTAAGAACGGATTTAGATATCTAAAATCCGATTTCACTATCGTGTTCAGCGTGCAAAAACCTTTAAAATGAGGGGTCACTTGTTAGAAAATAACATTTTGGGGATTTTTGGGTAATTTTTGCGCACTTTAAATGCTCTAATTTGAGAACGGATCAAGATATCTAAAATCCGATTCCACCATCGTGTTCAGCGTGCAAAAACCTTTAAAATGAGGGGTCACTTGTTGGAAAATAACATTTTGGGGATTTTTGTGTAATTTTTGCGCACTTTAAATGCTCTAATTTGAGAACGGATCAAGATATCTAAAATCCGATTCCACCATCGTGTTCAGCGTGCAAAAACCTTTAAAATGAGGGGTCACTTGTTAGAAAATAACATTTTGGGGATTTTTAGGTAATTTTTGCGCACTTTAAATGCTCTAATTTGAGAACGGATCAAGATATCTAAAATCCGATTCCACCATCGTGTTCAGCGTGCAAAAACCTTTAAAATGAGGGGTCACTTGTTGGAAAATAACATTTTGGGGATTTTTGGGTAATTTTTGCGCACTTTAAATGCGCCAAAACCCTCCTTAGAGTAGGCCAATTTCGCCCATCTTCGAACTTAGCCTTTCGATTGCCAAGATAGATTTTTTGTGCAAATTTGAGCTGTTTATCTCAATTCTATCGAGAGTTATCGTCTGGAGTGACACATATATAAATAAATATATATATAAATATATATATATATATATACATATAAAAAAGTGTTAAATTTCAGGAATCGTTTTAGAATGGTCTGAAACGGATTTCTATGAAGAAAATTTCCAAAAATTTATATTATTTAAATTTCGAAGCCATTGCAATAGCTTCATTTTCTTTGAAAATTCGCTAAAAGTACCTATTTTTATACACATTTTCACTCACAACACCCCTGGGTATATTCCGATCGGGCTGAAAAGTTTCGGGACACAACTAGGGCCCAAATGGAGCATGTGTGCGAACGAACGAATTTTTTAGACCGAAAATGAAGCCGGTACACGTGATACGGCGGACGGCGTACGGTGGACGAACATTGCATTTTTGGAATCTAGGCACCTTGAAACGGAAAAGAAAAAATTTTGAGGGGGTGTTATAAAATTTTTTTGCTGAGCGAATACATAGGTGTGTTATTCACAGAATAGTAAATCAAAATGTATTAAATCAGAAATATTACATGATTTATGATACCGACATGATTTTAAGGTATTTTTACCCGCTCAACGCTGGTGATTAAGGGTGGCAACCACGCATAGATTTTTTTCCGTCGATGTTTCCGTGCCATCGATGGTTGGCCGTCGATGTTTCAAAACATCCATACATCGATATTTCCATTTTATATGACCGATTTTTTTAAATATTCATTTTTGTTTATTATATTGAAACCGTGTAATCGAGCATGAAAAAAAAGGAAAAAATTAACCCCCCCCCCCCTTTTATCCCAAAAAATTGATGGTTTCCGTTTCAAGACGTACTATAATCCGAAAATGGAATTTAAAAGTCTGCCCGGCGACCGTACTTCGTTTTTTTTTCTTAGATGCCATGAACCAAAATTAATGAAATTTGGTTTGTGGGTCCCATTTGGGGTTTAGTTGGTATTCGAAGCTCGGCGTTACTGTCAGTCATCTCTAACGGGTAAAAAAATAGTTGTAGACATTTTCAAAACTCCCGTAGCTCAAAAACATTCTATAGAAGGGTATTGTTTTTTTTAAATTTTTTACAATGATCTCGAACTTTTGGATTTTTTTGAGACCACCCGGAGCATTGTACGTCCAGTCTTTCGTTCACAGCAGGGCCCTGAAAAGCTTCGTCAACATGATCGTGAATGAAGCGGTATACATCCAGCCCAGATACGCACGGCTGTATGATGAAATGAAAGTTGGTTGTTCCGTGATATTATTTCATTTGAAGAATGACAGTTATCTTGGATTATGTTGATAGGTACTTTTGTAACTCGAGCAACCGCTATGCTTCGCGAATAACAACAAGTAATTAATTATAGAATTCTTGAATCCAACGCATATTTATTAAACTATAATTTACCAGCCGGCTAGGGCTTTCCCGGGGATAACAAGAGGGTAGGTATTGACCACAGAAAACAGTGATCTACGCAGAAGGTACATAACAAACCTGTAATAAACCGTTGTGCAATAATTTGCAGCGTTTAAGCACATATTTGTCCTTCCAATCCCATACCCACTCACCTTCTTTCTAACCGTGCATGAATAATGAATGAATATTTCAACATTCTAGGCCAATGCGAGTTTAATTTCATTAAAAAATATTTGCTTCTCAATATCATGTTCATGATAACAAGATGTATTGATAGCATAAACCAATATTTAAATAACAGGTTTCTACTGATGTTACCGGAACCATCGATTTTTTTGTTCCGATGTTTTGCCACCATCGATGGTTGCTCGCCGATTCAATCAATCGCCATTCGAGTTGTTTGCCATCCTACTGGTGATGCGCTTTTGGTTTATTATTCTGTGAATAATACACCTATGTATTCGCTCAGCAAAAAATTTTTATAACACCCCCTCAAAATTTTTTCTTTTCCGTTTCAAGGTGCGTAGATTCCAAAAATGCAATGTCCGTCCGCCGTCCGCCGTACGCCGTATCACGTGTACAGGCTTCATTTTCGGTCTAAAAAAGTCGTTCTTTCGCACACATGCTCCATTTGGGCCCTAGTTGTGTCCCGAAACTTTTCAGCCCGATCGGAATATACCCAGGGGTGTTATGAGTGAAAATGTGTATAAAAATAGGTACTTTTTGCGTTTTAACAACATGTTAGTAACATGAGCTTTTGAGGTATCTTTTTCCATGTTTTTGAGGACGAGAAGACCGAATATGAAGTCGATTTTGACCAAAGACGCGGAAATTGAGGTTTTACCAAAGGTTCAGCTCCCAAAATTGGTTTTTTATGAGTCAAAAACCTGGAAAACTGTCTGAAATCACCATCAATGTGTACAATAACATTGGAAAAAGTGTAAGCAGGTGAATCAAGACCATCAAATGCCACTACCAATGATCAAAGATGATCTAAAAAAAAAAAGAAAAAAAAAACGTACCTATTTCATGTTTTGGGGGCCAAAATTGGTGGAAATCATCAGAAATAGCTATTTAAATCATTCCACATGAAAGAAACAATACATTTAACAGCCAACAAAAATCTCTAGAACTCCAATAGAATAATAAACCCATGTGACAAGGACTTTGCAGCGTTTTTCTGCATATTTTCGCTTATTAATAAAGACATCGTGGAGGGGAGGGAGCGGGAGTCGTACCGGAATTTTATATTAGTAGTAATTTTTAGGTCTAAGAAATGACTTTTCTGCTACGTTTGGCGACTATCGCGAGTGATGCGATATTTGAAATTTCAACTGTTTCCCTAACCAAAGAATGGTGCGAAGGCCTGACTCACCTGGAGTCCGAAATGCGTTATGGCTATACATACCTACTGGGGAAAAAAAATTAGATTTAACAGTGTGTTGTACCTAATTCATATTTTACGTTTCTGGTGAGTCATTATAAGTCATGTTTTATGTTTCTATTAGGTCCTTTCAAGTCATATTGTTTACTTCTAGTTATATATTTTCTTCTTATGTCTTATTTTACGTTTCTGGTGAGTCATTTTAAGTCTTATTTTACGCGTCTAGTGAGTCATTTTCAATACAGAACATTTTTATTCAGAATATTTATACTCGTATAAACAACAGTAGATAAATACAGCATAAGGAAAGTAGCGGTGTGGTGATTCTCCAGCAGAACTTAACTACTGTCCGCGTTTGATCATATGTTGCCATTCCGTGATTTCACATTTTCCTAATTCAAGTAGCAAGTTTTGAGTTGAATAAAGCCTTAATCCCAAAAGGTTCGATGCGGATCCTACCTCGCCTTCTGCCGACCGAGAATGGAAACATTGGTATGAAATGTTCACCTATTTTACCAAAAGTCTGGAACCGGAGAATGAGAAGAGAACGAAGATGAGGGACGAAGGTAAGCTTCTACTGCTTACTAACCACGTATCTCCTAAGGGACATCAGTACACAGCTGATTGCAGAACAAGGCAGTTGAGATTCTCAATGAAATATACATAAAACCTAAAAACGCTGCAAAGTCCTTGTCACATGGGTTTATTATTCTACTGGGCTGTAGAGAAACTTTGACTGTTCATTTATTGTTTCTTTCATGCGCAATTATTGAAATGGCTATTTTTGATGGCTTCCACCAATTTTGGCCCCCAAAAACACGAATTAGGCTCGGCTTTTTTTTTTAAAAGATTATCTTTGATCATTGATGGTACCATTTAATTGTCTTGATTCACCTGTTGATACTACTTCTAGTGTTATTATACAAATTCATGGTGATTTCGGACAATTACCCATGTTTTTGACTCATAAAAAATGAATTTCGGGAGCTTAACCTACGTTACAACCTCAATTCTCCACTCTTCGGTCAAAATCAACTTAATATTCGGTATTCTCGCCTTAAAAAAATGGAAAACGATACCTCACAAGCTGTTAACTAAAACCTCAAACATCCCTCGAAAACCCCTATTTTTAGACCCATTTTTCTCCCATAACACCCCTGGGTGTATGCCGATCGGGCTGCCGAGTTTCGGAGCACAACTAGGGCCCAAATGGAGCATGTGTCCGAAAGAACGAATTTTTTTAGACCGAAAATGAAGCCGGTATGCGTGATACGGCGGACGGACATTGCATTTTCTGAATCTACGCATCTTGAAACGTAAAAAAAAATTTGACGGGGTTTTATAAAAATTTTTTGCTGAGCGATTACATAGGCGCATTATTCACAGAATAATAAACCAAAACGTTATGTTTGCTAGGCAACAACTGGCAACAAGGGAGCAGCAACCCGATGAAACGGTTGAGCAATAAATACGGGAACTGAATCTCTTAGGTAGGGAATCCGAGTTCAAAGGAGTCACATCAGAGATTCTCTCATTAAGGGCCTTAGCTCTTCAGCCATTAGACTACGCTTGTTAGAGAATAACCACCTTACACTCCGGCAGGCAGTGGATAATGCAGGCGCTCTAGTATGAGCTCAGAAACAGTGTGCAGCCTTTTCACCAGATCCCTCGTTTCCCACATCAAACGCAACCTTAAGCGAGCGAGACGAGAATCAAACTGATAATACTTTGGCAGCTACCTTTACAGGAGAGAAATTATTTTTCTGTGGTAACCCTCGACATCGGAGTAGAAGCCAATGCCCAGCCAAAGAAGCAGTCTGTAAATCCTGCTCGAAGAAAGGAGATTTCTCCAAGGTTTGTTGATCTTCCAAGTCGACCGTAGCTCACACCTCAAGCCTAGCTACCACCATTGCAGCCTCGCCCTCCACACTTGGTAAAACGCTGGTAGCTGTTCAGGTAAATCTACAATTGCACTAGCTAATACGGGTAGTTCCGAGACATTCATTTCGCAAAACTTTATTGAGACTTACCCTCTCCAACAGAAGGCTCGGTTTCTATGGCCTCATTGAAACTGAGTTTCGAAATTTCGTCCTACTGTTTGTCTGAATTTAAATTGACGTACCGGCGGCGATCCCTCAGAAGATGGAAAAGAGGAATCTGTAGAAGATGGACCATTGGACCATTGCTCAGCCCACTCCCTGCTAGCCACGAGGGCCAGGGGCTAGAACACAGCCAGTGAGTATAGAATTAACTATATACTATATTATTCTATACTCAAATTTAATTCTATACTCAAATATTAATTCTATACTCACTGAACACAGCCCTCGTCCGTCGCCAAGACGTACACCAAGGATTCGTCGCAAGCCCGTGGATCTTTCTGATTTTTTTAAACTACTCCCTGGAAGAATGCGGTGATTCTCCACCACAACTTAACTTTGCGTTTGATCATATGTTGCACTCCCGTGATTTACCATGCTCTTAATTTTCCTCATTCATGAAGCAAGTTTTGAGCTGAATAAAACCTTAATCCCAAAAGGTTTTCTAGCTACAGTGTGTCCTCGATCCTGTCGCATGCTGCCCGACATTTGGCAGTCCCTAAATTCCTTCAAGTTCTCCTGTTATGATATCTAACAATTATTTCCTACGTTAAGTATAAATATAAATTATAACTAACGGATTTTTCTCAATACAATTATACGTTATTTATCAAGTTACCAAATACTGTCTATGCCTCTTTGCACTATCCACGACAAAATTCCAGTTATATATTTTTTTCTAGGGTTTCCATATAGATTTCTATGGATTTTATTACCTAAGCACAGTATGTACGTTGTGCAATGTGTCGTAAGAACCAGTCGAGGCCAAGGGAGAACAACGGACGCCCATTAGCTACAAAACGAGTTTGGTAGTGCGGTGTTCTTGTGCTGCTTATCGTGCGTGGATGTTTATGATAAAAGAGGAGCGAACCCTTCGCATATACTGAATACTGAACACCTCCGGAAGATCAAATACCTCGCGCGGGTTCCTATGAAGCAGACATCATAATTTTTAAGATTGTTGCTTCAAAAACTTAAAGTACCACTCCAGACCTTTCCATAGTCATAACTTTCCATAGTCAATAACAGGGTGGACCCTAGATTCATTGAACCTAAACGCCAAACCATATGAAAATGGCCGTTCGGATGAATGCTCGCTGTGCAATCTCCTTGAGTGAGAGGATGTATAAAATATTTTTTCTGCCGCTGCCCAGTGCTGTCTGAATTTCGAGCCTTTGCCTTTGGACGCCACTCCTTGTCACGCGATGAAGCGATCTCGATTCTGAATGGTCCGGATTGGAATAAACTGGAGCTGTTTTGTCGAGCTGCCTGGAGATACCGTGCCTTCTTCGTCAGTGAATTTAATGTTTGATTGTCTCGTTAGTATAAAAGAGTAGAATTCCACAAGAGGCCAAGTAGCATTGTAATTTACGTCTCAAGAAGCTTTTACTTTTTTTCTGATTATTCTTTCAAAAAACAAAAAAAAGGCCCTAACTTCCGGCAGACGGATTTCCATGCCGTAGGTAATGTTTATTTTATAAGCTATTTGAGTTATAATTTCGAGTAATGTATGACGAAGAAGAAAGTTTATTGTCTGTTGTTGTTTTTTGTTGTTTTGTGTTGTTTACTATAGCATGTTCACCTTGTTAGAAGAAGAAGAAGAAAACAGTTTATTTTCTTCTAACAAGGTGAACATGCTATAGTAAACTAGCTTCAGCTGGCCTTAAGGCAGAAATGTTGTCCTTATATTGTAAACAATGTAAGTGAACTTTTCCATGAGGAATGACGTCCATTTTTTAATTATTTATTATTTATTTTACTTTTTATTTTTTTTTAACTCTTTCAAATTGCAGGTCTAATGGAGAGCCGAATGTGGGTCCGAAGGGTCGGGAAGCAACGGAAGTGAGTGAAAAAGGGGAAGGAAAAAGCGTGCGACGTCATCTGGTACCTCCCCCCCCACCCATTGTAAAAATTTACCGGCCAAGAAAACCTTCTCAGCCACAAAAAGGATTGATATCCATTTTGACGGCCAAAGTGGCAAGCTCGGCGCTTCGCTCACTGTTCTTTCCTACTAAACCTTGAAATTCCTTTCAACGCTGTTTGGCTGGTGCACTTCGTCTGAGGGGCAAAAAGCTTCCCGCGAAGATGTATTGCCCACTCGCTCTCGCACATGGGAACCGAGTGAGAAGGAAATACCAGAGGGCAGGCGTTTTTTCTTTAGCTTATTCCCGCCGAACTACTCGGACTTCGGAGCTGAAAGTAGAAGTACAGGGGTTTTCGAGAGTGCTGAATCCGATCTTGAGGTCAAAAGCAGCAACTTCCCACCCATGCTCATTCCTCATTGTATTACTTTTTTTTGTATTACATATTGCATTACATGTTTTATATTTCTTTCAAGTTTATAGAACCCGCATTATTTATTTCTCTCTGCTATCACGCCAGCTAGGCTTTTAACATTACGGTGACACTAATCAATTCACTGGTTAAATACGTAATATTGTACTTGTGGTGGTTTGAGGTAAGAGGCGAGGTGAGGTGAGGCGAGGTGAGGTGAGTGAGAATGGAGGAGAGAAGGTTGCTGGATGTAGCACCTAAAAGGTTACACCTATAGCGGCCAGGGAGGTTACCACCACTAAAGGTACTAGAGGGAGTATGCCCAGTGGTTCCACCAATGCTGATTATCACCAGTAATGGTTCCACCAGTCTTCGTTCTTTTGTGAGAAGAGGTAAGGAGGCATGGGAGGAGAGAGAGATAAGTCTGTGACTTAAGGAGAGCGTAGAATGAGGTGACAGGCGCAGCCGGCGAGTTTATATAGTGCCCACTCCACTCTACTCTAGTCCGGAGGACTAGTGGGGAGCTAGTGGGTCTGTGCGCCTGAGCTCACGTAGGCCATCCCACCCGTTGTGTTTATTACTTGAACAATCTTATGGTATACAATGTATGATGGTCTGGGAGGATCACGACAGTACTGTTTCTGTAGTTGCAGTGCTGTTGCTCATAATAATTTTACGTGTATTTCAAACTCGCTGGAGAAACCGATTTCCATCCTATAGTCGATCCACTGCGAGAGAAGTACAAACACCTATTGGCGATTGGCTAACTAATATGTGAGGTGATGCTGAAAGCAGATGAAATCCACAGCAAGGAGTACAATCTGGGATTATAAGCAAGAGGTTATTTTACAAGGTGTTCCCAAGATAAAATTACCTAAATATCGATCCTGAAACCGGTTAACCTTTTTCGACGGATACCGGCATTGAGGGGTGGGGGGAGGGGGGGGATTGACCAAAAAATATCGAGCTCTCAGTACTTCAATTTAACCTCTTAGATGGGGGCATTACCAAATGGCTTCCTCCATCTGGGAACAGTTCAATTATTTATTCCAAGCCGGGCACTCTAATTCGCAAACCCATTCTCACTACTAATTCCTTTACTCCACACTCACGCCGGCTAGAATAAACGGAACAATTGGAATTTACAGTCAAAAAATCATGTACCTACCACAAATGTTTGACCCATATCAATAGCTTAATCTCTTTGAAAATCCGATAAAAAGTGGGCAACGATCATAAAAACCTCAACTCTACTCGAGTCTGGAAATATCGAATATCAGGCGTAAAAATACCGATAATTGACAGATATTAGTCGTAACACTATCGATAATAAATCACCGACTGTCGGAGCACAGGAATCACCGTTTCGATACTATCAACTTCTTCTGTGCGGCAATCCGACTGCGACCGCAACAGTAAAGTGGATATGATCACAGAAAATCCCAACTCTACTCGAGTCTGGATGTATCGAATATCGGGCATAAAAATACCGATAATTGACAGATAAATGACAGCTATCAGTGGTAACACTGTCGATAATTAAATCACCGACTGTCGAAGCACAGGAATCTCCGCTTCGATACTATCAACTTCTGCTGTGCACTGGCAATCAGACTGCGACCACAACAGTAAAGTGGATATGATCACAGAAAACCCCAACTCTACTCGAGTCTGGACGTATCGAATATCGGGCATAAAAATACCGATAATTGACAGATAACTGACAGATATCAGTCGTAACACTATCGATAATAAATCATCAACTGTCGAAGTACAGGAATCTCCTCTTCGATACTATCAACTTCTGCTGTGCACTGGCAATCAGACTGCGACCATAACAGTAAAGTGGATATGATCACAGAAAATCCCAACTCTACTCGAGTCTGGACGTATCGAATATCGGGCGTAAAAATACCGATAATTGACAGATAACTGACAGATATCAGTCGTAACACTATCAATAATAAATCGTCGACTGTCGAAGCACAGGAATCTCCTCTTCGATACTATAAACTTCTGCTGTGCACTGGCAATCAGACTGCGACCACAACAGTAAAGTGTATATGATCACAGAAAATCCCAACTCTACTCGAGTCTGGACGTATCGAATATCGGGCGTAAAAATACCGATAATTGACAGATATCAGTCGTAACACTATCGATAATAAATCATCAACTGTCGAAGCACAGGAATCTCCTCTTCGATACTATCAACTTCTGCTGTGCACTGGCAATCAGACTGCGACCGCAACAGTAAAGTGGATATGATCACAGAAAACCCCAACTCTACTCGAGTCTGGACGTATCGAATATCGGGCATAAAAATACCGATAATTGACAGATAACTGACAGATATCAGTCGTAACACTACCGATAATAAATCATCAACTGTCGAAGCACAGGAATCTCCGCTTCGATACTATCAACTTCTGCTGTGCACTGCCAATCAGACTGCGACCACAACAGTAAAGTGGATATGATCACAGAAAACCCCAACTCTACTTGTGTCTGGACGTATCGAATATCGGGCATAAAAATACCGATAATTGACAGATAACTGACAGATATCAGTCGTAACACTATCGATAATAAATCATCAACTGTCGAAGCACAGGAATCTCCTCTTCGATACTATCAACTTCTGCTGTGCACTGGCAATCAGACTGCGACCACAACAGTAAAGTGGATATGATCACAGAAAATCACAACTCTACTCGAGTCTGGACGTATCGAATATCGGGCGTAAAAATACCGATAATTGACAGATAACTGACAGATATCAGTCGTAACACTATCGATAATAAATCGTCGACTGTCGAAGCACAGGAATCTCCTCTTCGATACTATAAACTTCTGCTGTGCACTGGCAATCAGACTGCGACCACAACAGTAAAGTGTATATGATCACAGAAAACCCCAACTCTACTTGAGTCTGGACGTATCGAATATCGGGCATAAAAATACCGATAATTGACAGATAACTGACAGATATCAGTCGTAACACTACCGATAATAAATCATCAACTGTCGAAGCACAGGAATCTCCTCTTCGATACTACCAACTTCTGCTGTGCACTGGCAATCAGACTGCGACCACAACAGTAAAGTGGATATGATCACAGAAAATCCCAACTCTACTCGAGTCTGGACGTATCGAATATCGGGCGTAAAAATACCGATAATTGACAGATATCAGTCGTAACACTATCGATAATAAATCATCAACTGTCGAAGCACAGGAATCTCCTCTTCGATACTATCAACTTCTGCTGTGCACTGGCAATCAGACTGCGACCGCAACAGTAAAGTGGATATGATCACAGAAAATCCCAACTCTACCCGAGTCTGGACGTATCGAATATCGGGCGTAAAAATACCGATAACTGACAGATATCGGTCGTAACACTATCGATAGTAAATCAACGACTGTCGGTGCACAGGAATCGCCGTTTCGATACTAGCGATTCGGACTCGGCCGCAACAGCCAAGTGAGACGGGGAAGTCAAGTTGATCTCACTCGACCGAGCACAGAACCGTTTTATTGTCCGCATCGCGATGGGCGCGTCGAAAAAGAAGAAAAGAAAAACCATCGGCGGCGACAACCGCCCGATTATTGTCATTGTTCACCTGAAGGATCATCGAGCTGTGCTTAACTCGCTCCCGAGTGCGCCATGTAATGGGTCCCCTAAACAAAACTTTTGTACTTTTGTGTTCCCTACTTTTTCTCTTTTTCATTATATTTCAAGTATTGTTCTACATAGAGGAAAGTGGAGGCTGACTTGAAGGAGGGGGGGGGGCCTCCTGCGGGGTATTGTCGCGACTAGGAAGCGAGTTGTTGGGCAGCTGTGGCCTCGGGCCGCATGCGATTGGCTAATGACCGTCCACATCTCACGGTTCACTACGTCACTTTTTCTCTTTTCTCCTCCTCATGTCGATCCTATTCTTCCCCTCTCGGCCTCAACTATTGTGTTCCGTGGGCCCTTTCCACGATATATATATTTTTTTCTCATCTTTCCCCAGACCGTTCGATCGATACGAAGATGAAAAAGCAAAAAAGAGAAAAGTTTTGAAAAGGGAAATCTCTGAGACTTTTCCCTCTCCGGGGAACATCTCTTGTGAAAAGCCGCCCTGAGCCTGACAGAGCCTTCCAAGTCTTATTTGAAGAACTCAACCATATCTGTGTTGAGTGCAATATCAAAAGTTGAGTGCATTACCAAAAAATCACAGAAAAACGGATAAAGAAAAACTTGGTTTCATATCTGGAAAATAAAAAAATACTTAATCCCGCCCAATATGGTTTCAGGTAGGCTAGAGGAACCGAGGAAGCATTGTTTTACATATCTGGAGAATTTTATAGAATTCGCCATCAAAGACTAAAAGCCATAGTAGCTTTTCTGGATCTTAGTAAACGTTTTGATTTCATAAATAAGACGCGGCTTTTGAATAGAATGGAATGTGTGGAGATTCAAGGCTCTAGCCTAAAATGGGTTGAAAGTTATTTTAAATCGTAAGCAGATAGTCGCTACAGGAAATCAAATCAGTGATCAGAATAAAATAGAATATGGAATCATACAAGGGAGTACGCTGGGCCCAATGTGCTTCCTTACCTATAAAAGGTCTCCTACCATCAGTTGTTCCTAATGATAAAATGCATCTATTTGCCGATGATACCGCTTTATTGGTGAAGGGTTCTAATTGTTTAGGAGGATGCAGGCAGGATCTGCTAAACGTGGTTGGGAGATGGATGGAGAACAGCGTATTGGCATTAAACACCAACACCAGCAGAACAAAATATATGCTGATAAGTGGCAACCCAGATGCTGGATCAGAACATGACCTAAAAATGCATGCATGTTCTGCACGGCCACCCACTGAAAGCTGCGACTGTCCCTCTCTGGAGCGAGCAATTTTCTACAAGTTCCTAGCTGTCACGATTGATGGCTCACTCTGCTGCTGGCGAGATCATGTTGAATACGTACGGCTGAAACTCGTGAAGTTTCTCGCTCCTCTACAATTTTGGTGTCGTCTTATAGACTGAAGATGCTTTACATTTCGTTCGCGCAGTCTGTTCTACAGTATGGAATCGTTTGGCCCATAATTTTAGACCGTATAACCCTAAGGTATAACTACTGGCGTCCTAATTGGTATAACTTGGTCCTAATTCTCAATGAAAATACGTCAGGTAGATAGGTGCAATGGCCCACAAATGTTTAGTACACGAGGGGGAATTTGAGCGAGTCAAAAAACATAAAAAATTGAATTTGGTACAGAATATGTGTAGTCACCGGACTTCGTTAGTAAATATGTAGTACGGGTTTTGGGGGGTCAAAAATTGATTAAGCTTAATAGAACCAATTCGAAAATCCCCTCATACGCTCATGCTGCATAACAGGAACTTCCCAATTTTTGATGAAAATACGCTATTCCAGTGGGCCCCAGATTTTCATAACACGGGCCTTTTGACGAATTTTTCGTTTTCCTGGGTTACTGTAAAATAAATGATTTTTACATTTCTACATTTACATTTCAGAGCATTTTCAGAATCCATTCCTGGGTTTCAAGAGGTAATTTTCATATTATATATAATGATGTACTTGTATGTGCAATTCCAGGCAACATCTGTCGTTAAAATATTCGTACCATGAATAGAAAGGATGAGCTATTTTCGAAGTAAGATGCTGCATGAGTGGCCGACACATTTCATGTAACAGACTTCGGGACTCAGGTCATAGATAATAATGCCAATATCATTGGCCCCTCCATTAACACCTGAAAAAAGGACGGGTGGTATCTAGGTATCTGTGCTGGTGGCACTGAGGTTGGACGATCCTCTCGCGTTCGATACCCATCCCGAAACTCTCTCAGTCCGGTCATAGATAATTGATAATGCCAATTTCATCAGCCCCTCGATTAACACCGGGAAAAATGGGCGAGTGGTAAGTACCCAGGTGTCTATGCTGGTGGTACCCACGCAGGTAGGAAGGTACCTATCCATGCTGGTGGTGTTGAGGTGCATCCTCTCGCCCTCGGTACCCTCCTCGAACTCTCCTGAGGAAGAAAACGCGACTCAATCAGGTCATAGATAATTGATAATGCCAATTTCATCAGCCCCTCGATTAACACCGGGAAAAATGGGCGAGTGGTAAGTACCCAGGTGTCTATGCTGGTGGTACCCACGCAGGTAGGAAGGTACCTATCCATGCTGGTGGTGTTGAGGTACATCCTCTCGCCCTCGATACCCTCCTCGAACTCTCCTGAGGAAGAAACCGCGACTCAGTCCGGTCATAGATAATTGATAATGCCAATTTCATCGGCCCCTCGATTAACACCGGGAAAAATGGGCGAGTGGTAAGTACCCAGGTGTCTATGCTGGTGGTACCCACGCAGGTAGGAAGGTACCTATCCATGCTGGTGGTGTTGAGGTGCATCCTCTCGCCCTCGGTACCCTCCTCGAACTCTCCTGAGGAAGAAAACGCGACTCAATCAGGTCATAGATAATTGATAATGCCAATTTCATCAGCCCCTCGATTAACACCGGGAAAAATGGGCGAGTGGTAAGTACCCAGGTGTCTATGCTGGTGGTACCCACGCAGGTAGGTAGGTACCTATCCATGCTGGTGGTGTTGAGGTGCATCCTCTCGCCCTCGGTACCCTCCTCGAACTCTCCTGAGGAAGAAAACGCGACTCAATCAGGTCATAGATAATTGATAATGCCAATTTCATCAGCCCCTCGATTAACACCGGGAAAAATGGGCGAGTGGTAAGTACCCAGGTGTCTATGCTGGTGGTACCCACGCAGGTAGGTAGGTACCTATCCATGCTGGTGGTGTTGAGGTGCATCCTCTCGCCCTCGGTACCCTCCTCGAACTCTCCTGAGGAAGAAAACGCGACTCAGTCCGGTCATAGATAATTGATAATGCCAATTTCATCAGCCCCTCGATTAACACCGGGAAAAATGGGCGAGTGGTAAGTACCCAGGTGTCTATGCTGGTGGTACCCACGCAGGTAGGAAGGTACCTATCCATGCTGGTGGTGTTGAGGTACATCCTCTCGCCCTCGGTACCCTCCTCGAACTCTCCTGAGGAAGAAAACGCGACTCAGTCCGGTCATAGATAATTGATAATGCCAATTTCATCGGCCCCTCGATTAACACCGGGAAAAGTGGTCGGGCGGTGGTAGACGGTGAGCGGACCACCCAATCTCTGGCGCACGGTTGAGCGGACACCTTGAAAACATATCGTAGGGCGACTACGTAGGAGATAGATTCCCTCGTATTAAGCAGGCAGCGCTCTGTTAATTTATGTAGTGCAACGTCCCGCCCTCTCCGGGGATCCCGTGTTAACAGTATCACACCCTTCCCTTCTATCCACCCACCAGTTTATATAATCTATGTCCTCCTATCCTTTCTCCCCTTATTAATTACCTACCGCAGAGCAGCCCCTCGCTCATTAACCATCCATTCCCGTATATTTGTCCACCGTCAAGTGAGCTCCACCATCGCCCGCACTTACCGCCACAGAGGGGTTTTTGGACGAAACTGTATGCGCCTCACAGTTATCGATGGGAATTTCGAATTTGCTCAGAATATGTGGAGTAGAAATGTCACCGAATTTTAGAATACGCATTTAGAATTACTGGTCTCAAATTTTCATCAAGACTACACCAATATTTAATGAAGTTCTTGATCCACATACGCTACCTGCTCAGCACTCTGAATCCATCCCCGAATTTCATGGTGAAACGAAACATCACTCGTTTGTGTCACGTGCGCGTATGATAAGCGCAGATTGGGTGATTGGAAGGACAAATATGTGCTGAAACGCTCCAAATTATTACACACGATTTATTATTCATCTGTATGGATGTCCCTTCTGCGTGGATACGGTTTTCTGTAGTCAACACTACCCTCGTGAAAGCCCCCCAGGAAAGCCCTAAATCGAGTACTGGAGCCGGCCGGGCAATTACAGTTCCACAAACATGCGGAGGTTTCAAGAATAGAAACTAACGTTAACTATTTGTTGTTAGTCAGAATGAAGCATAACGTTTGCTCAAGTTACAAAATCAGGTACCTGTCAACAAAATCCAAAATAACCATCATTCGACAAATGAAATAATATGATCGAACAACGAACTCGATTTCATACAGCCATACGTGATTATAATCAGGTGTTCCCTAGCAATATCTGTGCTGTATTTATACTTTTCATTCACGATCATGTTGAAGAAGCTTTTCGGGGGCAAACTTAATGTGAACGAACGGCTGGACGAACAATGCTCCGGGTAGTCTAAACAATTTCCCCAAGTTCGAGATTAATTTAAAACCGTAAACAATTTCGAGATAACAACGCCCTGGCACTTTCAACCCCTATTTTTCACCCCTTAGAGAGGACTGACAGTAACCGAGCTTCGAGGACCCACTGGACACCAAATGGGAAACAAAAATCAAATTTCGTTAATGGCAACCAAGGAAAAAACGAAGCATGGTGGACGGACAGAAATTTTTTAATTCCATTTTCGGATTCTGCGTACTGTGAAACGGAAACCAACAAATTTGTAAGGGGGGGAGGGGGGATTATATTTGCATGCTCGATTTCGAAGAGGTTCATCAGTGAATATTTATAAACCAAAATGACAAATCACGGCCAATATTTTGCCTACCGGTTTGCTATTTTTTATGGTTATTCGCGTACTAATGGACGCCCAAAGCTGATTCTTCTACAGGAACTTCCTCGGGCGACTGAAATCGAGTTACGTACACAAACACACATATTTGGCTGAAACATAAAGAATGGGTGAAGGAAGACCCATAAGATAGGTGAAATCTAAAATGTGGTTCAGGGTGTCTGCAATCTTCCCTGCTATTATTCAAGTTGGGTAAGGAAAGTAAAAGTGGACAAAACAACGTCCGACAGTCAGTTGGGGTGATTATGAACAGATTCCGACTTTCAAAAACTAACAGCTTTCAGATATCCTCGATTCAAATACATTCAAATACTTAGGATTACCAAAATTTGATATTAATTACAGGAAAGTGAAGGGAGAAAGAAAATTACTACGTCAATACCGGACAAAAAATTCGTTCCAGTAAGTACCTAGGTACCCATTTAATTTATCAAGTAATGATGTTCATATTAAAGTTTTTGTGAGTCAACAATTTCATGAAACGGCGCAAATCATCAAAAATTGCAACTATATCACCAAAATGTTATAGGATGGTTCTTCGGAACTTCTTTCATATGGTTCATATGGTTCATTCCTGCATGAGCGGAACTTCTTCTTTTTTAAACCAAATTTATGCAGTCAATTTAGTGAATAGGAAATGAATGAACTTGGTAGAAAAAGTTGAGCTGATTGGGGAAAAAGTTCCACACATGCAGCATGACTGTTTGAGCGAATTATTTAAGTACCATCCTTCAATATTTTTGTGATTCAACAGCAATTTTTACCAATTTTGAACAATTTTTGACTCGCAAAAACTCAAATTTTACTCACTTATTATACGGTGCTAAAAATCTCAGTGGAGCAATCCAAACCACCGGCGCGTGTCAGTCATTGATGGTCACAGTTGATTACAGAATCACAAATAAGGAAATATGAAACCGACTCCAGAAAAAGGAGGAAATCCTCAATTCGACTTGTTTTTGGTTTATTATTTTCAATAACGAACCTTTGGAATCGAGCATGGAAAAAAAAATTTTAAACCCCCTCAAAATTTTATGGTTTCCGTTTCAAGGTATGTAGAATCCGAAAATGCAATAAAAAAAATGTCTGTCCGTCCGCCGTACGGCGTACTTCGCACTTTTCTTAGTTACCATGAACCGAAATTGACGAAATTCGGTTTATAGGTCGCATTTGGGGTCTAGTTGGTCCTCGAAGCTCGGCGTTAATGTCGTCCCTAAAGGGTGAAAAATAGAGGTTGAAGTTTCTAGGACGACGTTATCACGAATTTTTTCAAGTTTTTAAATAGTTCGCGAACTTAGGAGTTTTTTGAGACCACCCCGAGCATTGTACGTCCAGCCGTTCGTTCACAGTAAGGCCCAGAAGTTTGCAACGACAGGCTTGGTCAACAGGAGGGTGAATGAAATTGTATACATTCAGCCCAGATATCATTGCTAGGGACGCAGCAACACTTGGGAATTGGCCCGAGATAATCATCGGGTGCTGATGATCAGGGAGCATCCGATTATATTCTCGGAGTATGAAGTCGAGTTGGTTGTTCTGTGATATTATTTCATTTGAAAAATGAAGGCTCTTTTGCATTTTGTTGATAGGTGGTACTTCTGTAACTTGAATAAACGTTATGTTGCAGGAATAACAACAATATTATGAAATGTTTTCCCGGGCTGGCTCAATACTCGATTTAGGGCATCTATACAGGTAAATTATTACACAACGGTTATTATTTGTAAATTATTACACAACGGTTTATTATTGCGTAAATTACTTCGCAACGGTAAATTATTACAAAATGGTAAATTACTACACAAGTAAATTATTACACAACGGTTTATTATACTATCTACGCAGAAGGGGCATCTGTACAGGTCAATTATAACACACCGGTTTATTATTTACCTTATGCTTCATGAATAACTACAAAAAAATTATGAATGATGAATGATTGAATTATTGAATCCCGCGCATTTCTATGAAACTTTAATTCCCGGGCCGGCTGCAGTACTCGATTTAGGGCTTTCCTGAGGAAGCTCGAGAGTACTGACCACAGAAAACAGTGATCTACGCAGAAGGAGCATCTATACAGGTAAATAATAAACCGTTGTGTAATAATTTGCAGCGTTTTTAATTTTACTTTTTAATGTTTGCCCAGCGATTATTCGGAAACTGCAGGACTGATTTCGATTAATCTTTTCTTCAAATGAAAGAGGATCATCCCCCGGCGATCCCATACTAGTGTTTTAAATTAAAAAAAGTAGTACTGGGCCTGTACTAGGCCAGTTATAGTACCTATCTCTTATTGGTTAACTGTTAATGTTTGAATTTATAATAACGAACATCGGTTAATTGATGACCTTTATTAATGAATTATGGCTGGTCAAAAAAAACCAATTAACTGTTATTTCCTAAACCCAAAAAATAAAAATAAAC